>VXBO01011204.1:455010-569513 GCA_013400135.1 Rhinoptilus africanus
AAAAAAAGTGTTTGCTATAGCCACTTCAGCAGCACAGTGCTGTTGCGGACGGGCAATGGGCTGCTGAGCTGTGAAGGCACAGAGAGAAGGCAGACAGATCATAAGAAAATCTTACTAACATGTGACCGACACAATTAAAGCTTAGTAAATCCTCCATACTTTTCATTACTTTCCTTAATTCAAAATAACTGCTATTAGTGTATTTTCAAAGATATTCTGCTGCATAAGAGTGCTGCATATCACGTTGTATTGTTCTTCAATAGGCTAGCCTAACGCAAATACTTTAATGAAAAAAAACCTTTCATTTTAGCTATTTTCCCTTTAGACAAAAGATAATATGTATTCCTGTGTTATCAACAATCATTTTAGCAATATCCCTATTGTGACCACTGAAGCCACATTTGCTTCTGCCTATACTTAATTTCCATACTACCGTAACTATAGAGCCTTCGTCTCAATTTTACAGATCAGTCATCTCTCAAGGTCCTTCAATGACCTACTGTAATAAGAACGCACAAAAAAATACAGCTGTTTAACCCTTGACACCGTTACAGGCATTTGTCATTCAAAAACTATTAAGGTGGCAGACATGATAAACACACAGCTCTTTCGTTCACTGTCAAAATCTAAATGAGATGTGTTATTCACTTAAAGCATTGTCTTAAAGTGAGATTTTTTTTTTTTATTGCTTAGTGGAGCTGACACTGTTCAACATCTAACCCTGCATCCAACTGAGACGCAAAACCAAATGCTTCTCAATAATTAGGAAAGACATGAAGATTCTTTCTTCAGAGTAGGACTGAGATACAGTAAGTACAATGCCTACCTTTATTACAACGTAAGTAAAAAAAGTAAAAAAACTTCTCGCAAACAAAATTTTTACCAAAAAATGACTGTTCGAAGTAAATTTTGGAAATAGGGATCTAAAGATACAATCATTTATGAAAAAAATAATGACATATCCATTTTGTAACAAATAGCAGACCCATGCAAACACTGGAAATAGCGTGGATAACTGTCAGGATTTTATTTAAAACTTGGTATTCGAGTGAAAATTTAAACCTGATGTTCCTAATAAAAGAACACACTTCTCTGAGCAAAGCCATAATTTTGGGAGAGAGACGCCCTTTGTCACTTTCAATGGTTAGAAATAGATGAGTCTGCAAAACTCTTGTAAATCAGATTGACGCACAAGTATTTTTCTAAGGAAACCCTAGTGCAAAACCTATCCATCTCATGGAGACAGCACAAAATGCATTAAGACCAATCATTTTCTAAAACAGTCTATCCCCAAAGTTTAGCAAGATCAAACATACCCAGAACATTACATTCCATCTTCCTATTATTTAAGAGAGATTAAACCAAATCAAACACCCCCTTTCCAAATGTGAAATGCATGCCAATTCCCAGAGCATTTATTGTTTCCGCTATCTGATGATGAATTACACATAATTAGTTCACTGGCAGTGCATCGTTTTTACTTGTCCTGAGGACAAATCTACTGACCCGGGCAAGAGACCTTGAAAGAAATTGCTAAAACTGTTTTCTTTTTAAGGGAATTCACTGGTTAAGCTGGCAGATTTAGTGATGTTTTCACACTGAAGAGGGAAGACCAGGAGGCTGAAAGGAAATGATTAGCCTTACCTTACCAGACTCTACAGATGATGCACAATCTAAAAAATTTACACAGCAGAACTAGGAACAAACTCCAAGTCCTGATGACAGCCCGAAAGCTGGAAGCCAGTCTGCAGTTTGGTTCACTTTGAAAAGTTAACTTCCATAGATCTGCATGTGGTCATCACTGTCTCCTAGCTTTATCTTACTGGAAGAGTTTAAAGTTGTTTTTGAATGAGCAGAAAACATGTAACTGCTATTCAGTGAGCCAAATGCTTGAGAAATTCCCACTGTACCACATGAATTCTGGGTAAGAGTTAGTCCTGTTTATGAGAAAAATCGTTGAGTGAAATTAAAAAGTGTTTGTTCCATTTAAGTTTCTTAAAAATAACAGCACAACCTGCAACAATTGGAAAAAAAGAGGAAGCTTTACTAGTCATTGATAAATTTGCAATTGTTTACTGTTGCTATAGTATTACCAGCTTTTTCAAAACCAATATTCTTTAAATTCTAGAAGATCATTAAAATCACAGTAACAAACATGATCTTGATAGCAAATGGAACTGATCAGCTGAACAGACATATGATTCCTGTAAGTATTAAAAACTAGAAGGATCTAGTCCTTCTAGCATATGAATAATAAAATAAAGCACTTGAAAAACTAAGTCGGATTTCTCACAGTTCCATGCCCAAACCAGGACAGTATTTCTTTTCTGTATCGTTTTCACTAGAGAAACAGTATGTCAAAGCTAACCGGCACATCTCGCATAAAAACACACTGCACTCCATATAACAGAAATCCACGCAACTCATCTCCCTCTTATGACATTTGTCCTCATGTTTCTCTGTGAAAGCATCTCACCCTACCTGTGATCCGTAGAAATGGTCTATCTGAAGACAAGTCTGCTGACAGATTGACTCCCTTGATCTCTGAACACGTTGCCAACTGGAAAACTTTCTGGGTATAGCAAAGACCTTTTATCCTGTATTTGGGTAAAAACGACATAAGATTGGTTACAGTCTTGGGGGTCTTTTTGCTTGGTTATTTTTAATACTTTTCTAGAAACTGAAACTACCAAAGGTTTAGCAGTAATTCAGGGAGTTGTAACAGCCACCTGATAAGATTCAATTCAGACTAATTTCCACTTTTATTTTGGAATACACATGATGTTGAATATCCTCTACACAAAGCTTAACACTTGCTGTACATCTATTTACATCTTCACGTTACCAACTGAAAATGGTAACTATACCCTGCCTAAAGAAGTACAAGATGACCAATGAAAAATTCAGTAATTTCCAAAACAACGCCTGCATGGAAGTCTGGGAGAAAAGCAAGCATTTTACTTTGTTTTGATGCAACTCAGCAGCTTGATGAGCGGAATTTACAGTTTCCTTCTGAACAGCTACCTTTCAAATTTCAGAAGCACAGCATGAAGTGCCTTCAGTGATATTTATTACAAAGAGACTACTAGTATCAGGTCATACCTGCTCTAAGGTGACCCTGCTCTGGCAGGGGGGTTGGACTAGATGATCTACTAAGGTCCCTTCCAACCCTAGGATTCTATGATTCTATGATTCTATGATTTGAGCCAGTCTATAAATGTTTTTTGAAAATAAATTGTAAAAACACTTCAAAAGCATTAACCAGCTTAAAAACATTCATTTCTGCCTACATTTTTCTACATAAGTTAAATCATATTAGGAGAACATATTTTTTAAAATATGGCTTGAGCTAATTTTAAACACAGTTGGAAAAGTTTGGCCTACACTGATTAAAATCTATATTTAAATGAAAGGAAAATTTAACCACAGAAACTGCGCTCATTTTAGAAAAACAAGCATATCACTGCCAAAGTGCTGTCCTAAGTTTAGATTGCTGTCTGACTAAAACATTATAATTATGAGAAACTAAAATGGATTTCTAAATGTTTCAAGATGAAACAGCCATTGGGTGATTTGCAAGATATACAATTATCTTCCGAATTCAAACACATAATGCTAATACTCGATCTGAACAAATGCAGGCTGTAGATCGTTCCTCGCGTGGAGATTTGGGAAATCGATGTTAAAAATCAATACCAACACTAGATAAGAGTAACCATAATGAAACCTAAGAGCAAAATTACCAAGTGATGTGGAATTCATTACTTAGACATAAAGAATTTTCCTTGAGAAAAAAAAAATAAGTTTTGAATCTTATCTACTGCTTCTGTCTCTCCAAGAGCTGATCAAGCCAAACAGAGGATTCTCAGCACTTTTATCCCTATTAAAATTGCACAAGTGGCCAGACGAGGCATTTCATGCAAGCTTTCATGTGTAGCAAGATGGTAACATTTTTCCCATCAAACACTAGAGAGGGTTTTCCTAATAGATTTGAAGGGTCATACAGAGTATTTTCCTGTTACTTCACAATTAACGTTTGTATTTGGGTGGAATCATTATCATACTGACCACTTAAAAGTTAAAAAAAAAAAAAATACACACTAGCCACAGATCTGTATGTTTCACGTATAACCATAACAAATTCCAGTTACCTTGAACAGTAAGTTAAATCTTGATCTGCAACAACCATTACCAGTCTGATACTTTCATTTACTGAAATCTTGTTATTTGTAACTCCATTCCTGCTTAAAAATCATGATTGTGCATACTTGTCAGTACCTGCACTGCCTGCTATTGTTGGTCTTTGATTTAGCAAAAGCAATGCATGGCTTGGTTGTGTTTTGTTTCTTGATCTCCTGTAAAAGCCTAGGGTTTTGGTTATCTTTTCACTCTTCTCACTCAAACCAGCTCCGTCATTTCAATGGGTTGGTGAAGGAATACAAAACTATCTATCACTCATATATTAAAGCACGCAGGAAATGTGAGCTTGTCTGGGGACACAGTGGTTTAAAGGAAGATCTCCATGATTCAAACAGTAATTTTATAAAAGCCTAAACTATTTTCAAGAAAAATTAATTTTCTTTCTACAAGCAATGTGTGGTGAGCCACATAACTGCTTCATACAGACTCATCAGGCAGTCTGCTCATTTAGCCTTCATGGAATCTCTGAAGCTGCCGTCAAAAGAAAAAAGCAAACAGATACAGATTTCATTCAACCCTAAGATATGCTGGATGTCTTAACAACAACAAAACCACCATAAGCTCAAGGAGAAAGCACTTGATACTAGACAATACCTCTCAGAAACACTGGAATTAAAGCAATACCTGCTCCCTTGATACCTAAAATAACGTAAATAGCGCATATTATACCAAATGCTTCCCAAAAAAAACTCCCCCAAGAGTCATGGAGCTTTTAATATCATAGATGCAAAGTCTTGGAAAGGCATGTTTAAAAGCGGCAAGATGAAAAAAACAGTTTTGTTTTGAGGAATCCAGGGGGGAGGAGGTAGGATGTGGAGAAACATACACCAAAAAATAAGCCTGATGTCAGATTAAAGGCAAAATCATTTTCTCAAACTTATGAAAGGATAGCGGGTGAACCCAGTGAAGCAATTAATTTTGTATTGACGAGTAAAGATTCTCTCAGTTTTAAATCCCTAAGCATGTAAGAAACCCCAGTACAAACATGAAATTAAGTAAATTTAATTAAGTAAATGTAAAGTACTATAGCAAAACAAGTTCACACGCAAACTAGTTCAGCAAAGAGCAGAAGAGACATTTGTCTACATGTCAAGAAGTCTGCTAATACTGCTATCTTGCATCTCATAGTGGCCTGCAGCAGCAACAATGGACTTTATAACACAGAATGGTCTTTCAAGAGCAATTTACGTTTTGGGCAGGTCAACAAAAAGTCACATAAAACCAAACTGGGAGCCTGTGCACACACTCCGTGGGGACTTGTTTCAAAAAGTCAACTCTCTAAAGGTTTCATTTTCCCCACTCTTAGCTCCAAGTGCTGACTAAACAACACACATGCAACACAGACAAGCCAGCTCTCCTCAGTCCATAGCTAATAAAACATTAAAGCAGATTATGGAACTTAATACCAGATACTGAATACAAGGAGTCTTGTCCATGTGTTCTCAGCAACACAATCTGAAGAAATAAGGGAGCAAGGAAGAGACAACCTTGAACAAGACTGTAAGTGAAGAACAGGAGAATAAAATTAGGAAAAAAAGACAGAGGAAAACAAAGATCGTTTGTACCTGATGACTAGGTAGTAGGAAAGCATAAACTGAGGCAGAGACTCTGCATGTCCTAAGCTGGAAGAAGCAGACAACAAAAGGAAAAGGTCTGTTTTGGGAAAGCAGAGGTGGGAGGAATGGGGAGCAGCAGCACACTGAAGGACAGGAGAAGTGACAGGAAAGAAAGAGCATAAATGAGACTGTCTAAATAAAAATTAAGAGATGAAAACTCCAAGGGAGAAGTCTTGGACAGAATCAAATAGAAAGCCAGCAGAAGGACAAGAGGATTTGCACCTGAGACAGTTCAGGTGATTACGAATCTAGCCTGGCATTATTAAAAATAGCTGCTGAAGAAGCAGAAGAAGATGAAACACATGACAGCCTGCCACCTGAGCGACTGGAGAAAGGATTTGCTGGACCAAGTAACCCTAACACTGCTAAAACCCCAGGCCGATGTGAAGATGATGCCTCGTTACACTTCCAATTTTCTTTTCAGATTGCTTTGGTGAGGAGGGGAGGGAACTCCATGAAAACAAAACTCATTAAGACTGAGGAGTTGAAACATACCAGAATCAAGGTTTCTCTATGCAACTTCAGTTTGGCTTTCACAGTAGGATACAATATTATTTTTCCTTCAGGATTCCTGCCTCACTGAGTACACAGGGCGGACCAGGCCCTGAGGTCTAAATAATGCTTTGTAAGAGGCTTCCCTTTTTTAGCACAGAAGCTCTTTGGCAACAAGTGAATGGAGAAAAGACTCTGGAAAGATGGGAAAATTCCTCCTCAGACTCCCTTCACTCTTACCACATATTCCCTACACATGGCTGACACTTCTTTTTTTTTGATCCAAACTCTTCTGAAGTTTTAAGTGTAGTCCTTACTTTCTGAATGACCAATTTGAGATTTGGTTTCTTGAGGTAGTTCCACATTATATTTAACCCACAGCTGGTTTATATTAGTGCAGGAGGAGAAACAGCTTTCATTCATATCAGATCAAACACTCATTAGAATAGGTTCCATGTGACAGAAAGCCATCCCCATAGAACTGTTAGATCAACTATCCCTGTTACCATCCAATCACTAAATCCACTACAAAGAAAGTAGCAGTAACCCATGGCCAGTGATGCCGAAGGATTGAGACCACACTTCTCAGCTGTAGCCCACACAGCAACCAAACTGTGTCTTCACACTGTTAAACTCTACTTCAATTTGCTGAGGAGCCAGACAGCACAGCTGCCAGCGAAGGTTTCCATTCAAAGTATTAGATAATACTATAAAATCTGATTACAAAGTCAACCAACTCGTTTCAGGTTTCTGCATTCATTTTAAGACATACTTTGGCTTTTCTCCTTTTTTTAATCCTAGTTTCCCCATTTGTAATGTAAGAAGGAGGGGGAGGGAGGAAAAAAAAAAAAAGACCATCTGTTAATCTCTCTGCATTACAGCGGAATAAGTTTGTGCTTGAGAAATATGAAAGTATTGTTGTGGTAACCACAACTGAAAACTCCAGAGGTCCAAAAGCAGAGAGGGGGTGGTGTCTTCGAAACAAGAGCATGAAGTAAGTACAATAACGGCAATACTTAGCAATCAATAAGCAAAACACACTACCCCATTATGTGAGCACAGTCCACTCAGTGCACTAGTGTAAGCTGAGATTTAAAAAAGGCTAGTGGCTACCAAGTACTGTATCACAGTGAACACACATAAGCACCAATGTGAAGCTGCACGCATAGTTTAATTCTATTATTTATTTAAGGTACGCAGCTTTCCACGGCCACAGTTGTTCTGAACAGCCTGGTTGTGAAACGTTACATGCCTTGTTCCGATACTCACCCCACACTTCTTACACAAGAGACCATTCAGGTCAAAGTTTAGCTTTGCCAGAGGGCAAATCTAGCCCAGACGGCAGGGAACTTGCCAATATCAACGGGAGAAGTGACGACAGGCACAGTAAATAGGGAAAACCACCCAGCTACAGCTGGCAAAAACTGACCGACTTCTGTGTATGTGCGAGTCATAACAAGAGACTCTGCTTTTTCCAAAAGAAAGGATACTAAGGATGAGATTATAGCAACAAGCCTCCGTTTATTCCCCTAGATGCAATAAAACCGGCAGCACTGAAACCAAGGTTTCAGGTAACGTACGCGTTCCACACACACCGAACGTATCCCCAGGCCAAGCTCAAGCACTCTCCTCCACCGGCTCCTCCTCTGGCATCGCCGCGGTTCCCGGCCCTCCTACAGCTCGCCGACCATGCCTGGGGAGAGACGGCAGAGCGGGTCAGGCCGCACCTCGGCGAGAAAACACCCCGCAAGGCCGGGACCGCGGCGGAAACCCGGAGCGGCTGCCCAGCCCCGCCGCCCGACAACCCGGACCAGCTCGGCCTCACCTGCAGCGGGGCAGCGCCGCGGCGGGAGGAGGCTCCGCTCCCCGCTCAGGGAGCCGCCGCCGCGGGGAGCGCGGCCGCGCCAGCGCCCAGCGCCGCCAGGGCCGCCACCGCCGCCATGTTCCCGCTGCCCCCGGCGACCTCTGACCCCCCCACAATCACTTCCGGTCACGGCTGTCAAGCCGTTGCCATGGCAGCGCTCCTGGCCCCGGCCGCTCTTAAAGGGGCAGCAGCTATTTCACCACCCCACCCCCACACACACACCCACGCCTTACACACACGCACACACAGGCCTAGGGAGCGACCCGGTGTCTGGGGAGGTGCGGGCGGCAGGCCCTGTCCCACACAGGGGCACCCCACCGCCCTGAGGCCCAGCCCCGCTGCCCTCGGCCTCCTCTCCCCCAAGCTCCCGGAGTCCGTGCCCTGGCTCGCCTCAAAAGTGGGTTTAAACTAGGCTTTTTGAGGTACGCAGGGCCCTGCTGCCGCTCCCCTCAGGCAGCAGGTGGGAGAGGATGGCTTCAGGTGGTCAGGGAGACAAAGCACTCGTCTTAATGTAGTTATTAGCTAAAAGAGGGATTCATCGGCCCAACAGTGCTGTACAAGAGGGGAAAACCCTGCTACTGTTAGCTGTGGATTTTGTCATAAAATAGCCTGTTGAGTGTGAGAGAAGCGGAAAATGATTGTGGCATGGTTTCCACTCTGCTGTGAGGAGACGGTTTCTCTTCACTTTCTCTGAAACTGGCAATATTTTCGGTTTTTATTGCACCATGCTTTACTGCTGCTCACTGTGGACGCGGTTAACCTTTTTATACTCTTTCCACATGTATGATTTACAAGGTAAACAAAGCTGATGAAACCCCCAATCCAAGAAGGAAAACTCCAGGAGGTTTTAAGTACAGTTTTACGCCTGTGTAAAACCAAAGTGAGCCCATGCCTGGCTGACTAGAGCTGTTGGATGAGGACCAAAGCGACCCGGGATCTCTTTCTGACCCCACAACAGCATCACGTGCACGGGTGAACGTGCCCCTCTGCAAAACTCCTGCAAAGTACAAATACCAGGGCAAAACCTGATGCCAAACCCATTTAGGGATATATTGCCCCATAGCCATCCCCCTGGTGGGATCCCTCTTTTCTACCGCAGTTAGTTTTGAGGATAACACCAGCTTTTCTCAAGTGCCTACCACTTCAGGCGAATGCCTCTGGAAAATAATGACAAGAGGAAGGCAAACCGAAGAATTTCAAGTAGTTAAACCCAAGACCTTAGGATGAAAGAAATAACATAGGCAGAATGCCTGCGAGGGGAACATGTGACTTAGGCTGTCAGCCTCAAAAGTTTGAACAGAAACGTATGGAAGAAATCCGTGTTAAAATGGGTTAATAAAATCTTGAAGAAGATTTTGTAGCTAAGTGAGGAGCTTTAGCACTCTAGTGTGTGTCTCTGAGCACCAAAACCTGGACCAGACTCTTACTGCTGCCCGCTCTGCCATTTCCAGGGTGACCCTGGACAAATCACTTCAATCTCCCTGACAATGTAGTAGGAATAATGGCACTTTCTTTTTGCTGAGAGTGCTCTCGGGAGATAATAATCAAAGTTTGTAATTTGATTAGAAATTGTGAAACACTATACAGCTCCCCTTCTTACAATGCCAACACCTGGCTATACAAACTTCCAGTTAAGATATTTTATTTATGACTGTGGAGAAAACAATTTGCTAAGACAGATAATAACCAGTGATTGTATTCCTGCTTTCCTTAAGGACCCCAAAGCAGTTTTGTACTGTTTGTAGAGAAATCATTTTGTCTATCACATTGACATGCAGACGGCTGAAGAAGAACATGACATCTTTTTCAACCATTCCCCATGGCACTCTGTTAAAAAATATAAAGGAGAATTTAATTTTCAGTTGCAACTACACAGGCAAAGTAGATAAGCACCTTGTGCTTTACAATCATATACTTAATGCTGAACTGGTGTGAGGTGAGCTAGTGTAACCATTTTGTTAGAAAGCAAAAAGTCTGCTCAAGAAAAATACAGGCATTCATAATGCCCCTACAGTTTTTGTGAAAGTGGAAAGTACAATTTCTACAGCCAAAGACAACAGTGAGGGGAAGAAAAGAATGTTCAGTATTCAGCAAAAAGGAAGAATCCGACTGACTGGAAATGTATGCGCATTTCAGAAGGCTTTGTTAAACTAATATTAAGGTACTGGCTTTGCCTCCACGAAAATAATGCCATTTGAAGCTGAAGTCAAGCTTTCGACATGTTTGAAATAAACCAATATCGATTTAATTTAGCCACAAAACAATACCTGTGGGTAGAGCTGTAAGCAGGGAGGCCTGATTTCCAACAAACTTGCTCCCTGTATCCCTCAGACCACCTCCGTCCCCGCTGCATTAATTTTGTCTCCTCCCCACGCCACGGGCAATGGTCCCACAAAGCAAGAAGCAGGAGGTGTGGGTTGGCCAGTGAGTATCAGCTGCCAAGAAAAACAATAATGTTTGCTCAGTGGGGGCATGGATTTAGTTCTTGCTCCTCTGGTGCGCTGTCTGCATTAACAGATATTGTAGGAACATGGTTTTTTCTGAGACTACTGCAATTCCATCAAATTTGAGTTAAATTCATCAAAAAGGTTCACCAGCTATTAGAGGGGAGAGACAGACTGAAAGCCAGCGTGGCCACATAAGCAATATTCATGTGGAAAAGAGGCCGAAAAAATAGAGTTGACCACAGCAGAGGGGGGGAAAATCAATGAAAACCTTTTTGGAAGGGGGTGAAATTAAAAATGATTCAGACTTTCTAGTTGTGCTAGCACCTGAGAAATAGAAAGTGAAAACATGAAATGAGACGAGCTACCATCCTTCCAGTGACAGGACTTGGAAATGTATGGAATGAAGAATTTAAGATATTGCTAGTAAGAGGTGAAAAGGGAAATTTTTGGTTATAGCTGCTGTAGCCTTTACAATACTTTTTTAGTGATATGATTTGCAGGGGGACCCTTCCATCCATCCTGTGTTGGCATAGCTCACCTGGGTGACACGTGGCATCATGGAGCTCATAAGAAGCCGCTACGAGAGGGGAGGCAGAGAGGAGGGGAAAGGATTCAAAACCAGCATCACTAACAACAGCAGTATGCCTAAAACATTTTGGGTTTTAATCACTATTGCTTAGTTCTGCTTTTTACGCGTAGATTAATTCCCCTTGGGGCCTATATCTGAGCTGAGGGAAATGATAGACCATGTGGCACTTGAAAGAAAAGAAAAGATAAGCAATATGGAAAATATCTTTAAGCAGCCAGTCTCGCCTCCCTAGAACTGCCCAAAAACAGCAGAAAGAAAACTCATGTTCTCCTGTTCTTTGCAAAAGTCTCAGTCACTTGAGTGAGGAGACTCTCTGGGAGCTCTTGTTGCTAAATGGCCTGGGCTGTGCTTGCATCAAAAGGTTTTCAAATTGTGACCCAACAGCTACTGTATTGGTCTGCTGAGAACCTGCTGTTCACCTGGCTATTTCCACCTCCTAAATCACATTAGAACGTGTTAAATGCTTTCCTGATGGTCCTGTGTCATGTAAACAATTGCAGAATTAGCCCCAGAGATTTTATAAAATGGTAAATTGGAGGATGGGAAGAAGAGGAAGGGGAAAGGGTTGTGTGACAGAAAGGGAAAGATGAGAAGGGATCATAAATGCAAGAGGTGGGGGGTCATGAGATGCTGTCCCCAAGGACCTCTGCCCCGGAGAGCAGCGGAGGTACCATCATCACAGCCTCTACTGCCTTTGTTCCTAAAACCCTTTAGGATGGCCCTGCCCTAATCCCCGTGCTCTGCCCTAACACTCCTCATAGACCTCATCTTCCTAAACGGCACTACTCCATATCCATGGGGATT
This sequence comes from Rhinoptilus africanus, assembly GCA_013400135.1. NCBI lineage: Eukaryota > Metazoa > Chordata > Aves > Charadriiformes > Glareolidae > Rhinoptilus > Rhinoptilus africanus. The sequence continues at coordinate 467,023 of VXBO01011204.1, forward strand.
TTTCCTCTCTCGTGGATTTTCTAAGCAAATTTCACTGCCTGTGAGAAGAGCTAAGTCACTTGATGTCTGGATTGTTCACCACCTCACATCCATTTTCTTACTTTTCTGGAGGGTTGGAGATAAGGGTATGACAAGCCCACATTAAGGATTTTCACCTCTCCATCTGCTTGCAAAGGAAAGCAGATATCCAAGCCCACATACCCATTTAGGTGTGGAAATTTGCTAACTGTTCATAACATGCCGGAGCTGCACTTGTCAGATTTTTTCAGAAACAGCAGAAGTAGCGAAGGGGCCTTGACTCAGAGGGTATCAGCACAGCAGTGAGTAGAGATTACCTTCACCAAATCAAAACAGGGGAGGCAGTGACAGCATGGAAAGCTTACACTGATTTAAGCTGGTATAATATTTCTGGTGCCAGTAAGGTAGGTGTATATCTCTGGAGACAGACTAAGCCCGTTCCTATGCACAGCCCCGTGAACAGCAAACAATAAAGGCCACTGTTTACTGCCCTACAAATATAGTAACTGGCACGGGTGATATAATGGATTTAGCTGATTTGGGAAACACTATGAGTTTAAATGTTTTTGCTATCAAATTCAAAAGGCATCTGCAGGTATAACCATGAATGGCAATTCAATAAATTACTGGGTTTTTTAAAGTCCCCAAAGCTAAAGAGAAGATGGATTTAATTCAGAAATGTTTATTTGATTTACTTGCTGTTTGGTTCACAGGAGACTCCCTGCAGGGGCAATAAAACCCAAGGCTGCCTTTTTTATAGTGCAAAGATTTTACACTCCAGTCCTCTCCAGTCTTTTTAAACGTGCCCCTCTCTTGTTTCAAATACTAAGAAATTCCATTCATCATGACTCAGACATTTCAGAGATGGAAACGATCTATTAAGCCCTATGATCCATCTCCTGAGCAGTGCGAAATTGCTCCCTATAGTGCCTTTGTATTTTTAATATTTTGTCCATCAAGTTTATAAGGTCAAATTACCGAAGTGTTTTAAATCACATTTCATGTTTGCGTAAACAAATACAGGGTTGTTGCATTTCAGTGTAATTGCTCTTAGAGAAAGGAAGCAAGCAGTAGCCAGGATAAATGGCAGGTGTCAGTATCAGCAGGGGGTGTTTTGGTGTTAAATGTGCTCAGTGCTGCGCACAGTGTGCTTTCAGCTATTCCTCTTTGGAGAACCCTCATTCTAATGTCAGTCGTTAGCAGTTTGCTGTTGGTCACTTGGGAAAAGCATGTTTCCTACAAATTGCTTCTATTAGTCACCAGTTCTTGGCTAAATAATTAGCTATGGGAGAGAGAGAGTGAGCCTGTGTGAGACGGGAGTTAACAGTATGGCAGAATGTATGGGTACATTGTTGTAAGACACATACTTTACATTTTTTGAATGCCAAAAAATAGTGGAATGGGCTCAGATCTCTTTAATGCTGGGGTCAGGCTGGAGCTGCACCACCAAAGTCCAGTGGAGCTGTTTGAAAAGCCAAGGCTAATGTACATGAGATCAGTGTCTGGCAGCAATACAGCAGTACATTTGTCTCTGAAATGCAGTCACCTCTGGCACGAGACCTGGCAGCTGTTTCACATAAAACGTTAAGGATGTGGACCAATATCCTTCAGGAAAGGAGGAAGAGAAAGAGGAGGAAGACCGTGGAGGAGTCTCACTAGTTTGCACCCTTCAGATTCCTGGCGACAGCCCGTTTAGTGAAAGATCCTGCACTGTGTTGTTAGTTCAAGTACCTGCTGTTTTGACAGCCTTTTATCTCACTGAAAATAGGTGTTTTGGCATGACAGTAAATAAATGGAACAAAAAAATGTAACTTACCTACTAAAAAGAAAAATGCTGTGGCAGAGAAAGCAGGTCACAGTCAGTAGCCCATCAGCATTCAGCTATGTCTTTCTCGTTGAGAACTTCAGTCTTCCCACCATAACTTCCGAATAGGTTCAACTTGACTGCTGTTATGGTCCTACTATACTGGCTTCGTGAAAGCTGAGCCTGAGAGACCGTGCGAGTAAAAGGTTACAAATGTCCTGATAAAACTCATGTCATGGTTACAAGTAAATACGTAAGTGGTTTTGTTGATATGTAAGATTTTTTGATTGCGTACTTTAGAGATGCCAGAAAAAGGGGGCTTTGAGGTCATTCTGGAGCCTCTGAAAACTTATATTGGGACTCTAATGCAGGCATGTTCAACAGAGGTGTGGGGAGAGAAGGAGCAGGACCTTTGAATCCAAAGCTGCCGATCTCTGGACTGATGTAGAGGGGACAGAGTGGTTATTCCCCAAGGTCTGGGTAGGAGCCTGAGGGAGATACTGAGAAATGGAGCTTAATTATTGCTGTCTCCGGGGAGGCAGCAGCACTGGGACAATGGATGGGGGTCAGAGAGGGGACAGAGGAGCCAGACTTACGTAAGCCATTTCTCCAAGTTACACAACGCAGAATAGTAATAACACTAATGCACTTTTATAATGCATTCCTATGGAGATTTAAAATGCTTTGAAAAGGTAAGTAAATATTATATCATAAGGTGGCAGATGGAGAACCCGGAGCAATGAGGAAATAAGTGACTTCCTTGTAACTGTAGGGAGAGGCAGAAGTGTGGTGGGGAGCAGAAGGAAGGTCTGTGGAGCCCTGTGAGCGCTTGGTCAGAGCCTCTCTAGTGCCCAAGTCTGCTGGACAGGAGGAAAGCTGGCAGGTTAGGAAGACATTTTTCCTAAATCAGGAAACAAATCAGAATGGAGAAGCAGGTTTTTCAAGATGGGAAAAGATGTTTGGTGAAAACAACAGAGAATAATTTTTGGGTTCCCAGGATTTTATTACCTTTTCTAGTGTGAGCCAAAGGATCCTATCCAAGTTTCCAGAGATTATTCCTCACAGGAAAAGCAAAGCCCTAATAAAGGACACAGCAACTGCACAGTAAAAACAACAACAATAATAAAAATATGGCTTTTGTTCAATCACCTGGAGAGGTCCAGTGTGATGCAACTAAAATGCAGGATAACAAGCTCCATGAGGCAGGTGACATCTATAGGGGCTCGTCAGACCAAGGCAGCAAAGTGAGACCGAGTGAGGTGCTGGGGGGGGGGGCGAGGAAAGGCAGCGCTCCCAGTAGCACGCACCTGCCTACGGTCTTCATGGTCAAGCTGCTGTGTGTCATCAGTGCTAGTGGTCCTCAGGAGTTTTCTGCCCTCTCAAAAAACTGTTCAAACCACTTGTTGATTTCCCAGCAATAACAAACCCGCCACCTCTCCTTACTACCTCCCCAGGCTGGACTAGTTCCTTCAGGGTTAACACGGGGGGGAGCAACTCAACCTTGGGAGCAATGACTGGATGCAGAAGGACCTCCGTCCTCCGGAGGATGTATCCTGTGCCTTTGAGCACATCTGCCCCATGTAGTAAGGAGTGCTGCCATCACCCCGCTCATCCCTGTGGAACTGCTATGTGCCGAGGACGGCCCCTGGCAGCCACTGTGCTGGACTTACAGCTCTTGGTCCATTCCAGCTGTTCTGCCTCCACTCCGCGGGTGCAGCTGCCCTCTTTCCGCCTGGGCCATTTGTTTTCCCTGGGCAGGCAGAAGGTCTCCCTGCCTGCCTTTGGGTGGCTTCAGCTCATGTACAGGAGCCCCAGGCAGCTCCTGTACCATGTGTCCTCTCTCCTGCCTGCAGTACTGCTCCGAGCAGGACAAGTCCTCCAGGAGAAGTTTTAGCTGGGGCGATCAGAATGTGTGCTTCAGGACTTTTCCTGCAAAATAGAAATTGAGCCTTCATTAAAAACTCAGCTCTCGCTCCTCCTGGACTGAAATGAGGGCTCAGCCCTGCAGCCAGAGGTAACGCTGTACAGATCTATAGGACTAGTCCTGTGTTTTCTCTGTTAGCTTAGATTTCAGGGATTTATGAAAAACATGTATGTCCTGTCATATGAAATGCAGTAGCTAATAAATAATGATTTGCATTTCTCCAACTGAAACATTTAGCAACCGTTTGTGGCTGCAGTGTTGTAACAGGCCGGTGAGTAGCCAGGTGCTGCCCCCATTTCTGGACAGGGAAACCTAGAGCACAGGACCACTGCTGAAGATCGCTTCCTTTTCCACAAGGGGTGGTGCATGGCCTCCTCCCCCTTTATAATGCCCCCATGGGCAATGCTGCTGCCAGGAAGAGCCGCAGTCTCCCCTGGGTGGGGTGAATGGCACGGCAGGAACATCTCCGGATCATCTTCCCTGGCTCACTCCTCAGACAGGTTTATCTGTGGGTTCGGAGGGGAGAAAGGTAGAAAAGCACCAGCTATTGCTGCTGGAAAGGCTGTACATGTGGCTGCCGGGAAGAATTTGGCCGTGATTACATGAAATCCGGTGCTGTTTGGTCAGTCTCAAGCTGACACTCTGCTCAGGCTCATCATGGACAGGATCCGGCATTCTGGGCGAAAGCGAACGCAGCAGCTGAGGCTGGCATGGAGGGGACTGAGCCGGCTTCAGAAAAAGCATGTGGCTTTCCAAACATCTTGCAGTCCAAAGCAAAACCAGCAGTTCTGACATGCTGTGAGCAATAAACAATGAGCTTTGTCAGCATGTCTAGAGGAAATGATAATTCCTGGAGTGTGAATGATGAAATGTTAACCAAGATGGAGGCTTGGGATAGCATTGTGGTTAGGAAAGCATATGTGCATCAGTGTGGAAGAGCTGACATTGAGGCAAAGAGCCCTAACTGAGGCAGTAAGATCTTCCAGGTCTCTCAGCTTATTCTCCAGTGGTGTTTTCGTCTGTCCCCTGCGGAAAGTGTAAAGCATTGCTTATGTCGAAAGGGAGATTTGTACTGTTGTAACCAGCACCTGAATCCGCCCCTCTCCCTCCATGGCTCTTTATCACCTACTGCTCAGCACTGCCATTCAGCCCCTCTGAGACACACAGATCTCGGTGCAGGTCAATTTACAGTTGAACATGCATTACGAGATTGGCTATCCCTCTTCTCCATCCTTTGTACTAATAGGCAGCTCTGATTGCTCTGGTCTTTTCAGTATAATATAAAGCCTAATGAAATCAGTGGGAGTGTTTTTATAGGTTACCATGACCTTGGCAGAGACCTGGTAGCCCTGTGCTTAAGTGTTTTGCAAATCTCTCGCATAATTTCAAGGCCAAAAAGAGTCAAGGTGTATTTTTCCCCTTTGCTTGGAGGACATTAAAGCTGCCCACTGCAAACCGTGTTAAATGTTTCCAGTCACTCCAGCAATGAATAGCATTGACATGCGTGTATTAGCAGGAAACAAGAATAACTAGAATCAGAAAAAATAATATTTTTTAATAATAATATTAATTTAATGATGTCATCACTGTAGGGATCTATTGCGATAAATAACCTTGAGAGTTATCTAAGTGCGCGTGACAGAGGACATATGTGCATATGAAATCTGATTACACAATAACTTTTTCCTGATGTGCCCTATGAAACATGGAACCTTGATCTCACTCTCCAGCCACCCATCCTGGGGTTGTTTTAAGAAAAATGACATTCAGCCCCATTATTCAATGCTGGAGAAAAAACCCGACTCAGTGTTCTGCTATGGCTAGTGTTACCCTCAGGCATTTCTGGCATGTTTCCGTTGTAAATTCATTTTATATGTGGCCAGGAAGTACAACATCTTGTTGCATCATGTAAAAAATACCATATTTCTTCCCTGTTGCTCATTTCCAATCTACAGAAGCATCTGGTGGGAGCATGTCAGAAGATCTGTCACTAAATGCAAGAATTTCAGCCCACAATGCAGTTTCATGCCTGACTCTCATCTTGAAATAACGAGGTCAAATCATATTTTACTTTTCTCCCTTTTTAACTGTGACTTTTTATTGTCCTTCTCTCTTTTCATGCATGGCAATGATTTTCTTTTCTACCCAAACTGGTTTTGCCTCTGTCAATTCTGGGCAATATTTTTTCAGATGAAGATTAACAGTGCTGCTTCCCAGGAAATTAACACTACTGCTTCCTCAGCACTGTAAGTTTCCACCGAAGCCTGACCCACAGCTTAACATGTCTGAGTTTTGAGGCACTCTTAGCAAAAATATACAAAATACTACACAAGGAAAAGTAATAAAAGGCCAAACACTCCAGTTTGCATGAGTGATACCGCAGGGTTGGAGATGATGGCTAGCCACGCTGCGGCAAGTGCCACAGGGGCACAGGTTTGTTGGGAGGATCCAAAGGCTCATCTTCAGCACCATGAACACGAGCTCTCTCCCACCTCTTGTTCTTTTTAATTCCTCCCTCTCCAGACAAGCCAACATCTGCTTCACCAATCCTACCATTCTCACAATGGCAACCCCCAAACAATGTCTGTTGAGCGTTAGGGGGACGGCAGAGAGATATTTGCAAAGCATAAAAATTACTCTCATTGCTCCTACTAAGCCAAGGTCCAAGCACACTGCCTACTGGCACAGTGCCTGTCAACTCACTGCCCCATATATACAGACCTGGAGCTCTGCGGAAACAGAATCGGGTCGTTTCTGCCACGCTTGTCTCTCACGACCTGCCTGTTTCCATCTCCATGCCATGCCTCCCCTGAGGGTCTCTCTGTCACCTGGTTAATCTGAGAACAGAGATGTGGATAAGACAGGTTGCATTTCCTGGCGGTCAGACTGGTTCCTCTGACATAAGCCTCATGCTCTTAATACAAGCAGGAAAATTTGAGAAAATACATCTGATGTAATTAGCGTAACCTTTCTGCCAGGTGGTTAACAGCAGAGAAAATGTCTGGATTTAATATACCCACAGCCCCTCTTGATAAAGGACTAAATTCCAGTCTCCACTTAGAAACCTGAGAAAACTAAACATACCCTCCCTGAGAGCTCTTAAAGAGATGGATTTTCACCGCTCACTTGCATTCCCAGATCTTTATTAGGCAAGAGGGAGCGCAGTCATAAAGCCAGGCGAAATCAGCAATGGCAATATATATCCAGATAATGAGCAAAAGACCCCTCTTTTTCAGATCTGTTGGCAGGGGTCCACCTCCCTCCCTTCCTCTAGTGAAAAGGTCTCCCAGGGAGAGCCCCATGGCTCTCATCTCACACGGGGTCAGGATCAATGAGCAGTCCTACCCACGGTACAGATGGAGGACCCCAACTTTGCTGCCAGTGCTACAGATAGAAGAGCTCTCAGCTGCCTGCACAAGCACCCAAAGACCTGGTGATAACACACACTGATGCTCCACACCAGCCTTGGGATGAATTGGGCCACGTGGCATGGAGCTGCAAGGCAGGAGTTTAGGCAGCAGCATGGCATCAAGCCACGTCCAGTTATCAACAAACTTGCCTTAGAGTGTGGTCTGCCCTCCTGCACTGCGCTTACTCTTACCCGTATCTCCTCGTAGAGCCGACTGGTAGAGGTGGAAGAAGTAGTACTATTCCAGCCTGCTTTATGGCATGTTGTAAAAGCAATCCAGGTACACAAAGGACAGACCACTTTCCTGTGCAACCATGATGCCTTTTCCTCTAAGATGCTATCATAGAAGTTGTGTGTCCACATCCATATGTCCTAAGCACAAGGGTCCTTGAGGTTTCGGGGTCTCAGGTGGCTGGAAAGGAATAATTGTGTTTTCCAAAACTGGTTAATTTTCTCGGTTGCGTTTGACTGGGAGATTGCATCATTCCAGTTTGGAGGTAGGAACCTCACCTCTCCTGTCTGTTGAGTTGCTGTAACCTGCTCTGCCTAGTACTATAGTTTCAGTCTTTTTGGAGGCTGCTGCTTCACACTGGATAGGTTGTGCCCAAGGCAGTATTTACCATCAGAGGTATTTCTACATATATTCCATCATTAGCAACTGCTTATAAATGATTTGGGGCTGAAGATATAAATGTTGATCTTCAGTCTGAAAGGCTTAGATGATTTAACTCATTTACTCAACTTTTTAATTACAGCTTTTTAATTACAAAATCTATTCCTCTCCCCTTCCATTCTGCCTCACTGGGTCTTTTTGGGGTTTACAGAAGTACCCAAGGGCTGGGTAATAATCCAGTTAGCTCTAGGCTGGATTCTTTGTCACATTTAAGTTAAGTTCAAAACTAAGCATTACTCTTAGAGATGAAGCTGAGGAATTAGAAATGATTGGAAAGCTGTACGTAGAAAATGCTAAGTCTGAAAGATTTGAATATTTTCCAGGTTTGGCACATTACAGCCTTTTGCCTATCTAATTTATTCTTTGTGCCCATCCTAAACCTAGAAACATAATCAGAAAACCTAAGGCAATCCTTCTGAGACTCTTTAAACCTACCTTCTCTGTAAGAAAAGGGATGCGCTTTCTCCTTTCCTGAAACCCTTCATTGAAACAACACATGGCCTTGCCTGCAGAGCAAGAAGCAGCAGGACAGGAGTCAGGACTGAAGGAGGAGACTACATGGAAAAGACAGAGATAGTCCAAACAGCAGCAAAGAGGCAACATGAATTGTCCATGGGCACGTATCCAGGAAGATTCGCTCATCTCTGCCTCCGTCATGCGCGGCTGATGTCCAAGGGAAGCCATGCCGACTGGTCAGCGTCACAGCGGAGCTGTTAAGAGCGTAACTCGGTGTTTGGATAACGCATCCAGCCATTCTCCTGGCTGTCCAAACACATCGTGTGACATGGACAGAAGTAAGAGAATCTGTCTGGACAGTTTCAGTGAGGAACAGGACTCATCTTTCCCACTTTCATTGAAGTGTTTCCTTTTAGTTCTGTTCTTTTCTCTCTTTTTTTCCTTTTTTTTCTGGAAGGCAACCATGCAAATGGCCCTAGGAGCTGCCCATGCCATGCAGCTGTTTCCTGGTGAGCAGCCATCAGCGGGCAGCAGGCGGTGGGGGAGCGGTGGCTGCGGTGACCTCTCTGCCGCAGGGTTTGCACAATGCCCTGGGAACTCCTGGAACGTATGGGAATGATGTACACAGGAGATATTCCTGGGGTCATTACACACCGCAGGAAGAGCCTGGATTGCAGTGGTCCTGTAAATCTCTTTCATTCATCTCTGCTGAAGTCAACAGTCGAAAGCCATTTTAAGCACTTGGATCATACAGAATATATAAATACCTGTATTCTGGCTGGCTGTAACAATTCAATGATAAGTATGACTCCCTGGTGAACGAACAGGATATCACAGGCTTATTTTATCTTCCAAATGGGTCAGAGTTGAGTCTTTTTCTGGATTTCCATATTCATTTTCTCTTAACAGGTTAGGTTTTTACTCGGAAAAGGCATTGTTATAGTTCTCAGATTCACAGTCACAACAGAAACACCTCCAGATCTTCTTTAGGTATTTAAAATAAATTTGTTACAACCTGTGATTTGGTTCCACTCTCTAATGAATGAGCACCCTCATTTTTATATCTAGATATAGTTCAGGCTTATGTATTCAGCCTGCATTCCACGTATGTAGATCCAGTAACCTTGAATCAATATGTATCCCTTCCAGACTACTTTAAGGGGAATAAATATTAATTAACCTTTATAGTCAATAATGGCCTTTCCTGTGGTATCCCAGTTTGTGTACCCTTTTCTGAAATAATGAAGTTATATCCCTTGCTACATATATGCTATTTTCAGTAACAAGAAAGGCTTTGTTAGAGATTTTTAATAAAGTATATAATTTCTTACAAGAAGAGCAATTTTGCATTTTTTAAAATGCTGCAATTCTAGCATTTTTTTTAAATTTCAAGAGCCATTTACAAATGCTGAAAGTTTCATCTGACAGCTGGTTGAAAAATGTGGAAAATACTGAAGCGAGCTCAAGAGTCGGATTATTTTGGCTAGTGTGAGTATTTCTCTAGGCCTTAAAAATAAGGCAGTGGGATAAAAGAAATTCTGATCTTAGCACTAGACTTGTAGGCAGAGTGTAATGTGCGTGTTGTGTTTTCCAGTGTATTTTGGCCCTTGTACTCAATATGGAAGGAACATTATATATATAAACACACATACAGTCTCCATGTTTCTTCACTCGCATGTTCATTTGAGCTGTGTTTAGACTTTGAAGGAACACACATGCCAGTATACACATGTGCATGGGCAGAGACGTAAATCCAGCTCTGACTGTGCACATACAACAGATGCATAATTTGTGCTTATGTCACACTTGCTGCCTTGCTGAAGTCCTTCAACCAAAGATCTCAAAGTATTTTAAAGTCATTTAAGAACCAAATATTGCATGGGTGTAGTCATGAGCTACCAGTGTACCCTGTCTCCTATTCATGTATTTGACTAGCAGTGTGTTCAGTTCTATGCCTTGCTGTATCCACACTAGATAAAAATTAACCCTCTCATCACTATTGCAAATGATATCAGTTTCCCAATGGAGTGAGCTGTTTCTCCCAAGTCCTTGCTCATTAGCAGGGCTAGGAGCAGCACCCAGGAATGTTATCAGCCCGAGCTGTGTACTCATCATCAGAGCACGTGGTCTCGACAACATCTCATTTTGCTATGCACTGCTCCTTTAGATTTTCATGTCCTGCTCATCACCCTGAAGCAGGAGGAAAGACGTCTGAAGCACCCTCAGCTCCAAAATGGGATGCTCAGAACCTCCCAGGATTCGGCCCCATTTTATCAGAGGAGAAACAAAGTGCAGTGATGGTCAGCTGGGTGAATCCCAAGGGAGGACCACAGGATTTCTGTTAGACACTATGATGAGCTGGGCACAAAGCTATCAGCATCCCAGGTCTGCTCTGAACATCACGGGAAGAAAAACAAAGTTTTAAATTAAAAAAAGAAAACCCATCAAGGTTAATCTTTCAAAAGCCACAGTCCATCTGGATGTCTTCTTCCTTGGTATCAATTATGAAGATTCGCCCTGTAATCCACAAACAAAATATGAGCGAGATGTAAGCTTGCTGCAGTTGCACTTAATATTTTGCTTGCTAACAGGGCTTCTAATCCACCCGGAGCAGGAATTCATCAAGCCTCAGGGGCTACCTAAAGCACACAATCCCTCTAAATGAGCAGTAATCTCCTCTGTCGAATCTTCAATCTCATGAACTAATAAGTGATGCTAAAGGCTCATTTGCGTTGGGAGCTCCCAGCGGTGGACTGGACGACGTTGTACCCAGCTCCCAGTGTAGCTGCGAGCAGAGCCCTGAGATGAGTGTGGGCAAAGTGGCAGATTCCTGGCATTTTTTATTTTCTCAGCAAATAGCACTTCTTCCTTGGCGCGCCAACGCTCTGCCAAAATTTGTGAGCCACATGAATGCCGGACTAAAAAGATCCCACTAACGGTCTCAAGCAGCGAGATCAATAATAATTTCCACGAACTCCGCTCTTTCACGTAACGCCTCCTTCCCCGTTCCCCATGGGATAAACAGTGGGATGCAAGGCTGACATTTTGCAGATGCTGGGAGTGCAGGCGGTTCCGGCAGCGGCGGCGGGAGGAGAAGGAGGCGGCGCGGGGGAGAGGCACAGGCGACTGAAATTCATTACTTGGAGAGGTCGTGGGGGTCAGCGACAGTGGCGCTGAATGGATTTTTCCAGCCGTTTCGAGCTGAGATTTGCAGTCTGTAATCTGAATGCTTTTATCTATTTCTGAAAATAGACAGGAATTTTTTCCACAGGCTGCTCCAATCTGGCCATGGAGATGCAGGGAAGGATTACAGGGATAAATTCAGGTTTTGTTAAGCAAGCGTAGCTTTTCCAAACCAAACATAGACAGCTTTCTCGCGGCATAAACATGCATACAAGAGTTCTCTTGTTGGAAGGACACATCCCCTTGTGCAAGAGATGGAAGCGCTAGGTGCCATGCACAGCCCCAGAGCCTTTAACTCCTGTGTTGTACGTAGTTTGCCTCTCCAGGCCAGCTGCGCTAGAGACAGCAAGATCTCTCCAAAGCTGCAGAGAATGATCTAGATTTGTTTCCCCTGCTGAACGAACCGAAGGACTAGTTTACTCACCGATTATTTTCTGTTTCGCCCGTATTTTGCTGCAGTCGAGGTTCCTCCTTTGCTTAGTCATGTCCTCTTCTGGCAGAGGTTTCTCTGAAAGAGAGCTGATTCTAGAAATTAGCTAGGACAGAAACTGCTGGGTGGGTGTATTACAGCACTTTCAGGGACAAGGAACTGATAAGAAGCCAGCTTTATTTACTAACTTTTTTTCTATCTGTAGTAGAAAATATGATGCTGGGGCCTGGTTTTGGTGTTCCTAAAGTGTTTGGAGCTAGAAACCAAAGGATATGTTTGTGTGTGTGTACGCCAATGTCTTGGGGTAAAATATCACGGGATAACAGGACCTGCAATTTCATGGCCTCAATGGTTCTCAGAGGGTTTTACCGTTTTCCTGGTGTCCCCCAGCCCCACCAGTCCTGCCTCCGATCGGATCAACCTGCCCACCCTCGGATGGTGTGGTTACTCTCGTGCCAAGCTCCTGGTAACGAACCAGCCACACTTTTCCCTTACCTGCGTTTGAGCACCCCCACTTTATATACAAAGCAGGTTTCATGAAGCACAGGTATGCCCTTTTTGGGTGGACAGAGTTATGCACTGAGCTGTAACCCTGCTCGCTCAGCCTGCAGGGAGGACATGAGGCAAGTGTCTGTGCAGTGGCAAGTACTGGGCTAGCAGATCCGGGGCTTTGCTTACCATCCTGCCAGGAGGTGGCTCTGCCTAGCCATGCCCAGGTGGCAACAGAGCTGCAAAGTAAACACCCTAGAGCAATAATTCTAGGGAAGAGCGAGGGAAAGAAAAAGGTAATTAGATTATGCATCGCAGTTATTAATGGCAGTAAAGCCTCGGTGGTGGGGAGGTATGAATCGGGATGGAAAAGAGGATATACGACCGGGGCCACATCAGGGCAAGCAAGGGTTGGAAAATGGTGCCAAGAGCCAAGCTGCTGAAGCATTCTGACAGCTTTGAAAGATGATGGTAGGGAGTGACTGTCCCCTGGGAGCCTCCTCAGCTGGAGATTCAGAGGGGAGAAAAGGTCTCTTAGGAAGAAGCCAGATCCGCTGAGCTTCAGCTGTTTGACAGAGGCTTAGATCAGCCCTTCTCAATGCAATGTGGCACGTCCATCAAAGCAAAAAAACCCAAACAAGTGAGTGAGTGCAAAAACCCACTGGCATTCACCCATGCCCTTAACATTTACCAGCAGTCTCTCACCACGCTCCTGTCTGTGCATCCTGCCATTTGCCTGAGCTCAAAGAAAAGTTTCATTTCAAGCCAACAGCAAGCCCGGCCTGGGGGGGGGGGGCGGCAAACGCCTTCAGACGCAACCGCTCCCTGGCACAGAAGAAGAGACATCAACCATTTCCCCCCGGCCAGCTAATTACTGACAGTAAAATCAGTTGAATCTGTAATTTGGAAATTAAGTTTCTATGATTTACCAAACTGGTCAGACTGGAGCTTTAAACATCACCTTCTTCCAGACAAGGGAAAACACTAAAAACAAACCCTAAGGAAGCGTTCGAAGGAATTTGTTTGTGTGGGGCAGGACGTCTGTGCAGATGGCAGCCCAATGACGAGGATTTAAGATGTTGCTTGGGCTCAGAGGACTCTCCACACCTGCTCCTAATGGTCCCACCAGGTAGAGTTCCCTCTGCACCAGCCTTCCCACGCCGGTGCCATCACACCTTCAGCAGGCTCTTTGCTTCTCTCCCTGCATTCCCCAGTAAACAAATAATGGTGGGCTCCTGTTCAGCCTTGTCTATTTTGGGATCTCTAGCAGTCCTACCGATAATCACCGTTATAAATGTTTACGCCGATAGGAGACTGGCCCATATTGTACAGAGATAATAACAGTACAATTTGATATTCATGAGGTGCTGATGATCTCTAAATATAGAAACAGAGTAATTATTGCTGGCATTGCAGGCTGGATTTCAAAAAGCAGATAAATGGAGAAATGGATATGCTATTTATTGCAGCTTCAACAGTAACAACAGGAAAGCTGTCTCCCTTGATTAGGCAAGGACTACCCTGCAGAAGGCAGAGCTCATGGCAGAGGGGTGAAGGGCTGTGATGCCCTCCCAATGGAAGGGAAAAGTACAGCTGTAGAAAGAAAAATCTGAAAATGCACCTAAAACCAAGCTCACCCCAATGCACGTGACTATGCAAGACAACAGTGAAGCAGGTTGACTGTGCCAGGAAAACCTTTTGTGACTCGAAAAAATATCCACAGACTTTTCTACCCAAACCCCTTAAGGAAAGGAAAAGCCTTTGGCCACCACAATCAAGGCGCGTCTGCAGCTGGAGCAGGCTGCCAGAGTGCAGTGAGAGCACGCTGACACAAGATCCCAACCGTTTGCATCCACAGGCAGCGAGATTTGGCCCGATGGTGCGAGCTGCGGAGCCACTCAAGGCTCCTACGCTGGCCTGTAGGGTGAGCAGGGTGTGCAGCACCCCGCCTGCTGGCCACTGAATGTGCACGTTTCATCCTTCCCCCAGTCTGGCTTCCTTTGAGTCATTTTAGGAACGTTCAGCTCTTGATGAAAGCAACAAAAATAACGGGTACTCAGGGCTTCTGATAAACAGGGTGCTGGTTGACTACAGAGTCCGTCAGTACAGGTGCAGGCGCTTTGCCTCAGGCGTGCGAGTTGGTGTCACTGGGGAATTTTCTAGCAGAATCTCTCCTCCGTCAAAAGTTGTGTATGTCAGGGAACATGTGAGACACTGAAACAGGTTACCCAGAGAGGTGGTGGAGACCTGAAGCCATTCAAGGCCGGGCTTGATGAGGCTCTGAGCAATCTGATCTAGTTGAAGATGTCCCTGCTTACTGCAAGGGGGTTGGACTAGATGGCCTTTAAAGCTCCCTTCCAACCCAACACATTCCATGATTCTCTGTGTGTTTGGGGCCTTGTCCTTCTCTCAGTCTCCAAGGGATGCTAGCAAGGTTAGTTACCTGATGACTGGAAAGATACCTATCTGTCTGGAAGCGTGGTCTTTGTAGTTTCCACGCAGCAGTGGTACCCATGGAGGTCAACGCTGCACTGGCCGGTCTGCCAGAGCCATCCAGCATCTAACGCTGTTTTGTTTGTTTCCCTCCCACCCCTGTGAGGAGCCTCACCCCCCGGCTGGTGCTTCCACAACAGACAAAGCCAGATTTGCTTTGACTTGGACCTTTACCGCCGTTGTGTTGAACAAAGCACTCACCGGTTTCTGTTGCTGTAGGAAAAAACCACATGGACTGTAGTCAGGCTGTTGCCCCAGAGAGATCAGAAGTGAAGTCTTCTAACAGAACAGGGCAGGAGCTGTAGGTTCATCTTGGGTTTGGTTGTCGGTATGGCTTCTGACAGCAGTTTTCTGGAGTAACATGAGGAAGAGATAAAAGTTACCCACCACTTTCAGACTTTGCGAAGAAGATTCTAAGAGCAGTAATTCCTGTATCAGTCTCCTTATTAAGTGATTCTGCAGTTCTAAAAGTCAGGCAGCACCCTGAACTCTGAACTTCTCCAAGGTTTAGGGAACCAGAGCTTGCATGTGAACTTCACGTGGATAACCCCAGTACATGAAGGGCTAAAATTATCCACAGGCTCTGCTGCTACTCTTCTGCCCTTCTCTATGCATACTACTAGCTAAAAGGGGAGAGAAAGAGAAAAGAAAAGCGAGAAGGGGAAAAAAAAATCTAAATAATTGCAAATGAGAAAACAGTGGAAGTAACACTGTGTAGCATGTACATGGTGTTTAATATGTTTCTGTAGGTATACAATTATTGACTAACCCCTGAAATGCAGTATAGTTAATTGAAGTGGGTTATTCTGTGTTGTTGGAGCAGAAGGAGTCAAAATTCCCCAGACTTTTGCAGCTTTTTGTCAGACAACACCTCAAAGTTTTTACTTAAGTTTTACAACTGGAGAAACCAAAGCACTGAGAAGTTACATTGCTCGGCCAAGGACCCACAGCAAGTCACTGCCGTGATTTCCATGGGAACTCAGCCTTGTTCTCAGTCACCAGCACTCAGACAAGAAGGGTCTCAGTTAAAGTGGACGTGCGTGGGGTTTCACACTAGTAGTCCCCAGCAGCATGAGCTACAGGGCTTTGGGGAAACTCTCCTGTGCTGTGCTTGGCTCTGTGTCAGTATGGTGGAGAGAAATGAGTGGCTGTGACCAAGCCGGTGTCACTGCCTTGAGGTCATGGTGACTTGGCCAATGGACCCTGATCTCTCAGACGACCTCCAGGCTTGTCTGCACCAAGTCAGCTCCCACACTGACGACTTCACTAGGCATTTTTGCTTAAAGAACTGGCGGGGGATGTTCTCGTTGTTGAACATGTGTTTCTGTTGGATAGAAACCGCTTAGCCTGTAGGGAATCTGTGCTGTGGCAAGGGCAAATCAGAACGGTATTTTTTAATTAAAAAAAAAAAAAAAAAGCATTTCAAGCATAGTTTGAACTCTGCCTGGGGAGGAGCTCTCTTCCCCCAGGGAGTTTTTAGGATGCTGAGCCTTGACAGCAGCTGTTGCCTCCCTACTTACTGCTCTTAAGCAATATATTGCTCTCCTAGGCAGGTGACGATGGAGGCAGAGCACCACATTCTCCAATATAATCCAAAGCTCCGTGTGGTCTATTCAGGTCACAAAAGAAACCTCAAACTGGAATTCTGCTTCAGAGCTGGAGGAGAGAGTTGTTTGCTCTGTTGCTTGCAGGCCCCCAAGGGTCTTGGAGGAGGATCCAGGGGGTCCAGCTCAGGACACAAAGAGAAGTGGGTATGCTGGCAGGAGGCTTGGATTCACTCTGAGACCAGTGCTACTGGGAAATTTGTAGGCTCTACAAATCAAATTGTTAAAAAATGCAGCTCTGAGGTCTGCTGCTATAAGCTTTGTGAAGTAAAGACAAATCACCAATCTCTAGGGACAACACTAAATTCTGTATAAGGGAAAAATGTAACATTCATTCGTAACTTCCAGGTTTTTCCAATTCCCATTTGGTCACAGTTCAAGGTTGTGCTTCCCAATTGCAGCTCTTCGCTGTTGGGTTTTTTTCCCCCACAAAATATGAATTTTGTCCTGATGAGGTCAATGACTGGAATTTTCTATTCAAGAAGCTTTTCTTCTCAGTCACAGATGGCTGTAGGCCTAGCAATGATGCAAGTCTGAAGGTCACCGTCATCCTGTGGTGACAGTCAGTGTTAATCACCAAAACCAGTTCTCTGCGCCTGAGACTTGGTTCACCTCCACATCAGCCCGGTTGCGAGAAACCAAGGTATAAAATGGAAGTGAAGTAGGAATGACATTAGTGTAACAGGTCCCAGGACCTATTCTTGCAGTGTTTTATTTGGTGCACATTCTCTGCCATGGTTGGTCTTGGTTTTTATAGTTGTGGCTAAGAGGTGGCAACTTCTGGGGCTTGGGATAATTCATTTTTTAAACACCTCCTTTGAAGCACAGTGCAGAGGAGTCAAGGCATGCGTTGCAAAGGAGCAGGGAGCTAAGAGAACAGGATAGGTTTAGGGTAGAAATATGTGGGAAACCCAAATCTTCCCTTACCACCCAGCTTGTCTTATGTGTATTACAGAGAAGTATGTCAAAAGCATGTCTTCACATGCAACCACAGGTCAGTTTGTTGTTTGGGACAATGAGGGTGGGAAGTGGAAATAATCATTGTTTTTAGCTTGGATGAACATGTCCAAACCAAACCTTCACAGCTATCTTTCCTCATAACTTTTTCCACTTCCGCTACCTGCAAATCTCCCTTTGGAATGAGCGGTGGAAACAGTCCTTGTGGGTCATGAGAAAGGATCAGACCTCTAAACATGTTGTTATTCCTGTTTTCCAGCTCTTGGCACTCAAAAAACCAGATGATTAAATGGATTAGGTAGCAGTCAACCAATCCAGCTCTCCCGGCAGGTACAGGGAGTTCTCTGCAGAGGAGCAAAACTGCCAGAGCAGACATTTTCCCTGTTGCAAAGTTGCTTGTTATTCTTTACAACCAAAGCAATGCAGATGCTGCAAAGAAGCATCACCGCATTACAACACCCCTCCCTGCATTTTTGTTCAGACTTATTACTAGATACCTTGCCTGCATTGCCCTGTAACAAACTTATGAGCAAATTAGCATCTCTCATGCTTTAAAAAGGCAGTTTGGGATTTTGTTTTACCCATGTTAAGAGGAAATAAGAGAACGGGCCTTGACTTTGATCCAGTGCTCTTGTCATGAATAAAATAAATAATGAACGCTGATAACCACATACACACACACATCCCTTATCTAGTACACGCAATTATTTTGAATTTATGCTAGCCTTACCCCTTAAAGAAAAAGAACTGAAAATAACTACGGAGTTTGTGTCTTTCCTCCTGCAGCCCACAGAGCTACGAGATCTATTAGATACAGACACCAAAGTTCATTTGCTGCTGATGCACAATCTCCCCTCTCAGTGAACTGATTGGTATTTCACTTCTCCTCAAGCATTTAGAGCCATCATGGCCATATTATTTTCAAAGAACGCAGGTGTTTTCTGGAAAAGTATATGAAACACGTGGCACGCTCACTGTAAGCTATGGGAAGTTTTAACTTGCTGCTATATTTCCGCTCCCTGTGCACGCTCCAGGGAGAGCCCTGTGTGGTGCAAAGGTGATGAAACCTGCACCTGGTCGGGATGAGGGAACAGGAGAAGGCAGATGGCAGAAAGGAGCCCACAGGGCCTGTCCTGGAGCTCTTTCAGGTGGCTTCTGGAGCCAGGACATTAGGGAAAATGAGGGGAGAAGAGAAAATAGAGCAGAGAATTATTATAAAGGGGCATTCTGCTGTCCCTGAATGGACAGGGGTTTTGGCTTGCGGGAGGAACGGGCCTCCTTTGTTAGCTTTCCTCACTGCTCCTCATGACTTCATTGGTTGAGCAAGCTCCTTGATTTTTGCTGGGAGAGGAGATGAAGTCACTCCTGAGGCCAGGATGGGGAGAGGACTCAAAGGCCTCTCTTGGAGGAACATTCCATGGGACAGTCCAACAGACATAGAGATGAGAAAGTCTCAAAGTAAATCAATATTCAACTGAAGAAATGCATAAGACCTCCTGAAATTAGACTCTACAACAGCCTCGGTCACTGGGTCTGGAGCAGGAGAGTGCACAGCAAAGGGTACACTGGTGCCAAGCACGAGCAGAAACCCAGGGCAAGCACACGCAACACCAAATTCACACTCTGGCAACAGCCCACAACCGACAGCGACATGGGAAAACAAGTTACGCCAGCCCTCAGAGACAGAATCTGCGGGAGGGACTACAGGTTTCCAAGCAGAAGTAGTACAGTCTGTCACGTCTCCACTCCCACATCACCGTGAGGACATTTCTGCCCCCAACTCTGTTACCTCTCCAAGACACGAAACACCTTCTGGCACCTTTGAGTGTTGCCCAGCAGAACTGGTGGTGAAAATCACCCTTTACAAGCTGCACAGCCATCCCATGAGGCATGCCATTTTGCTTCAGAAGTGCTGCCGCTCTCCCCAGAGAGGCCAAAGCCATCACAGCCTTTGCTGCGCACGTGGGGTCACTGGCTCATGGTGGTCCACACTGCAGCAGCACCAGTGCTACCAGACCGACTGGTCCAGGCGAGGTGACCCTGGCTCAGACGCCCACATACAGATGCTTCAGTGCAGTCATTACTTGTCATTACTTGAATAGAAAGTCAAGGTCTGGCAGCCTTGGGGGATGAAGTCAGAGTCACTCAGGAGCTCCTAGACAACACTGCAGATACAGCAGTTGGGTTAGGCACCTCTGCTAGCCCTGGGCACGGCAAGGAGAACGTAAAACTGTTTGCAAAACTAGCGGCAGTGATGCTCATGCACATGTGCAATTAGGAATTGTCCCGCTATAAAGGAAGAGTTTAAAACCAGCCAGACATTTTTCCTTTGTTCTTTATTTTTCCACCATGACACACTGCAAAGAGCAATGTTATACAGATGGTCAACAATGAAGCTGTGTAATAAAAGAGAAAAGTGTTTGGCCTAAAAATATCTGACAGGGATCCATCATGATTAATCAAAGGCCAGAAATAAAAGTGACCCCCACAGCCCTTGTAGGGAGAGCTGGGAGCCGATTCCCCAGTATGTCTTATATACCATATCAAAAGGCTACCTGAAAATCCCTCGCTGGAGTCAGCCAAATTATTCAGGGACCTCAGCCAACTCAAGTGTCTTCTGCTTTATGAGCCTTGAGGACCCTAAGGCATGTGCACCGCTGCTATTCACTGCAATGGATTCAGACCGGCTCTCTGCTATCTATATTTATCACGATCCCCTCAGGAAGTGCTTTGGCAGGATTTTGTAATGAAAACCCTGCCCAGAGCACTCTTTGGCATGCAGTGAGCAGCCTTAAAATAGCACAGTGACATACTGCAATAATTACTCATATTAACACTCTTCATTGTACTGTGTGACGCTTTGTCCCTGTCGCCTGGCTCGTCCCACGGCCCGGCGCGTGGTGGGATGGCAGGGAAGAGCTGGCCTTTCCTAAAAGGCAAAGTTCAGCCCCATGTTCTGACCCAAGATCCTGAAAACCACACAGACCCGACCGCGGTCTCATCCGTTACGCCAACAGAGGAGCCGGCGCCAACACCCCCATTTGCTTCCAGATCCAAAGTTCGCAGGTGTTCAGGCAGGATATTTTGGCTCCTCTCTAGCCCATCGGTGTTGTTTGAGGAGAACATTAACAAAAATCAGCGTAAAAGCCCAACCAGAGGATAACTTTGAACCCACACTATAGGAGCAGGCTGCTTACTTGCCAGTTACATGCTGGCTTCCAGCCTAGCTTGCATTTTTGGGTTTCTGCCCCCTTTGGAGTAAATCTTCCTGCACTGTCCTAACAGTACATCTCATTTTATCTTAGGTAGTAAGAAAAAAGCAGTTTTCAGTCAGAAGAGGGATCGGGAAGTGGGGACAGCTTTACCTGAAGTTGATAGAACCCTCAAAGCTCCTGTATTTTTGAGAAAAAAAGTTTTCTCTGTTGAGAGGGAAAAAAACCCCCAAATCTGCTTGAATTGTGCATTTTAAGCATCTGCAGTGCATTTTTTTTTCTGATGACAAAATGAACTTTTGAGAAACAACTTGTTACTTATGCCTATTTACCTAAATTTGCTGGATTTCAAGAGCTCAATCTAAAACCCACACAAGTCATCACAAAGAATCCCAAAGACTTCAACGGGCTTCGATTAAAACCTCAAGTCCTCTAGGACTGCTCAGGGTTCCCCACAGTCATGGTCCACATGTTTCAAGAAAACACAGTCCTATAATTACAGAGGCCAGGATCTCTGAACAGATATTGATGTAACTGCTTAATTATGGTTTCACAAGGAGATATAATACTGCAGTCCTTGCAATATACTCTGGTAGAGAGAAAGATAAGTTATGGCATGAAGGCTCCTTTCAATTTTTATTTTCAGTGGATGTACTGTCACTTTGGGGAAAATTCACACCTGATAATACACATCACTTCATTTGCTGCATGTACATGATGCAATCACTGTGGAAAGACACCCCACATGTGCGATTTGTGTACTTTGTATTTCAATAGTGTAATCTACAGAGCTCCAAGCCCTTCCTGAAGCTTGGCCATGCCTGCGTAGGAATTCACGACCACGCTAACATCTCTCCTCTGTCCCCCTTTTTGGGCTCAATGAATTCAAAGATGGGGTGATTTATCAGAGCATTCACAAACAGTGAACTATGACTGAAGGAACAACAGCAAATGGAATCAATGCATAAGGCTATTTTTTTCATTAAGAAAACTCATTCAGGCCACATGAGTTAGTGAATGTGCTCACAACCACTTCTGTAACTATGATGCCATGGAAAAATACTATTCCAAGAAAGCATCTGGCTACATACAACAGACTCCCATTAAGTGATTCTACACTTTTGTCAAATTGCAAAACATCTTTCAGAATATATCAAACAACATTTTCCAAAGCTGCCTTACACAAGCATGTCATCGAATCGACCCTGAAAGCACAGCTCGGCTATGAACTCAGTATCTGAAATTGTAACGGGATAGGTATCTGCCAAATGTCTCGTCACCAACAAACAATGCATTAGTCATATGGATATTTTTTTTTCCATGCACCAGCCTTTATTAAAACTTTCTCAATTAATTCCGTGGTCTCTAGGACCTTCTGCCAAGGTCACCATTCATGGCTGAAAGGGCTGCTCACTGAGTAATGAACACTAACTTCTCTGGAGGCTTTCTTGTAAGTTGTAATCAAACACAATCTTCTGTTAATTGCTTACACATACTTGATGCATTAACGAGCGGATCTTTAAATATATATATATGTAAAACCAAACACAACTGAGGAAGGCAAAGCTTAGATACTAGCACCATATGAGGATTCTGTTGATGACTTTTCTAGAAAAGCCAGATCTGATTAGTGACATGGGGGAAATATTTTGTTTGGAATAAAGCCTTTGCTTCAGAAGACAGCGTCCCAAATGCAGTGCTGGATGGCTACTTCTATTCTAGCATAAATTCTCAATGTAAGAAGAGATCAACAATAGACTCTCGCCCTACTTACTGCTCCAGATCTAGCTCTCTGCTGAAAATTCACTTCTAAACATCTGATTTTGAACCAGACTGGCTTGGTTGGTCACAAAGACTTCTCCTTTGATGAGCAACTCTAGGGCACAGCCAGCCTTACCAGACTCAAAAGTGTAAGAGGCCTAAGGAAGCGCTATCAGGAGAAAGCGGGACCCCACCAAATCAAAGGAACCCACTCACATAGCATCCCACTCACCCTAACATTGGGTTATTGGAACTTGTGGAAATGCTGCTACTTAAAAATTATCAGTCAGCTCAGCAATTATCAGGCATGGCTCTCAGCCCTATCTTACCATGGCCTCTGGCTGAACAGAAGCTGACGGCACCGCTGACCAGGCTGTCACTGAGCTCATAAGTGAGGTCCCCTCCCCAAAGTCTTCCTCAGTCAGACTTGTGATCCAGAGGAACAGATAACCTCTGCTGAAACACAGCATAGAGCAGGAGATATCACTGACAGCTCCAGGCATTAGCAGAGCTCAGCAGGAACCCAGAAGGGGTCAGTGGTCAGGGAAACATCTGTCCTGGTCTCTTAAATGCCAGAGTTACATGAGGAAGCCTGCATAACTCTGAGCCTTCCTCTGCTGCTATCAGTCTGCTGCTCTTAAAGGCACTTAATTTACCCATGAAAGAAGAGCTTCTGGAGACAGCATGTTTTGGTATTCAAATATCTCACATGAGGCTACAGGCTACCCTTCTTACACAAAGTAGACAAGACCAGGCATCTTTAAATGTCTTAGAACATTGCTTCTTATCAAGCGTGCAGAGGGCCAACCTCTAGTGGTCAGGAGAAAAAACAGAGGGTGTAGTGACGAAGAACTAGGAGCACCAATGAAAGACTTGCTCATTTCCCTCTTTTTCCCTTTGACACTGGCACATGAGTCCTTTAGACTCCTGGACTGCCCAGAGAGTAACTTCAATGGGTACTACAGCTTTGAAAGAGGATTGGATCAAGGTCCTGGAGAAGAATAAAAGGGATCCCTAGGTCTCTTCTCCTTGTTTCTGCTTTATGGTCCTTCTGTAGGTTAAGTTAACAGGTTTTTCTAGGTGTGCCACAATCCCTATTACATTATTTTTCCATTGCTATTTCAAATTATACTGCTTCTCCCTCTAAGCTCATAAAGTTCTTTTTAAAAGCTCATAAAATTTCACCTGTGTACGTTTATGGCTCTCAGGATATGAACTAAACTCAATTGATTTAGCTATATTTACCACTGCTGAACTTCACGCTGTATTTCACCGCACTACCTTTTCAGGAGGAATAAGTCACTTCCTCCTCCCTTCCTCTTGCTGAATTCTTCCAGCATGACCACCGAATCCAGAAGACTAATCCAGTTTTTCCCCCTTTTCTTGAAAACCAACCAATCTAATTTTGGCTTAAAATGTAAAGAAGCGTGTCTACACTGACAGTTTAGTTTCCTACCTCTCTCCCAGGTCCTAAGTCTGTGATCATCCATACCACATGTTCATTGAATCATACAGTTTGGGTTGGAAGAGATCTTTAAAGGTCATCCAGTCTAATCCCCCTGCAATGAGCAGGGACAACTTCAACTAGGTCATGTTGCTCAGAGCCCCATCCAACCTGACCCTGAATGTTTCCAGGGATGTGGCATCTACCACCTCTCCTCTAGTTTGACTAAAGTACTTCCTTCCAGAAGGAGAAATAAGCACAGCTGATGGGACTGTTACCCCATATTTCTTATGAGGCAGGCAATACAGGAGTGGAAGGCTCCAGTTTTGGTCCCTTCTCCTGGCATGGTCCTTCAGTGCTCCTCTGAGACTCTCCACACTAATATCTTCTGAATATTTGCACACAAATGCAACACATACCATTAGCGTCGCATTATGAAAGCACAGGCCTGTCTGATTACAGCACCCCACACACATTTCTTCAAGCCTTTTGGGAAGAAAAAAGAAAAAATGAAGAAAAAAGAGGAACCCCGCAGAAAAATAACAATGATGTGTCAAGGCCATAACTTGTGGCCCAGGAAAGACCTAAGCCCAGAGTTATGCAGCATGGGTGCAACTAGGCTGCTCCAGAGGGACTCAGCCTCCAGCAGTATTGACACCAGGCACTATGTACCCCTGTGGTCTGCAGAAATCCTAGGGGGTTGTTGCCTTTAAGAACAGATACAGCCAACGAGAGAGTTCAGATGTCAAACCCAGCTCCAACAAGCACCCAAATCCATGGCTGCACCATACAGACCTCAGCTCTGAAAAGCCTGAGAGCCTTCCTTGGTCCGGCAGACCTAGGTCAGGCCTCTTTTTGTCTTCTTGAGGTTGGACAAAGAGACCTTAGCCAGCAGAAGACCAACAGTCACCATTGCTGACAGAAATTAACACCCATAAAGTAACACGGTAGTCAGGCACAAGCCCAAAACTAGAGGCAAAGTTTATCTAAACACATTTGAGTTGCCATGATTTCTTTTCCCATTTTAGACAAGATCATGAAAACAGACTTGATCTCTAGCCCTTTATTTCCTTTATGGCTGGAACATGAAGTGAATCAACATTTCAGGTCCTCCAAAATATTTTGATTTGCTTTTGGTATTTGCTTATAAAAATGATTGGAGTTTGTGGGAGTGGAAGAGCTGGGTTATTTTTTGCTGCTTGGGGAAGGAATGAATTTGCAAGGGATACAACAAGAATTAGCTCCAGCCTTTCCAACTTTGTGGTTCACTCTCTTTCTTGGTTTCATAGTAAATTGTTGCACTGGGCTGGAATGATCCAGTGCTGCTTGATTTCTCACAGCCTTATGACTTTGGAGCAAGTACTCAGTCCTGGTAGCCTCACACCTTGGCAGTGGTCACCTCTGCACAGTCCTGACCTCCACGGAAGGAGCACAACTCCTCTCCCACATGGCCCTTGTAGGGCACAGAGCTGCCACAGGAGGAAGAGCAGTGGCGGTGGCCACGCAAAGGCATCCTGTGTGATGGACAGGGACCACCATCCACCTGCTTCTGAGAGGAAGGCAACAGGTCTTGGATGCCACTGAAAGCAGAAAGCTGATTGACTTCAGTTAAGTGTGTTACACAAAATAAAGTCTGATGGAGGGAAAAAAAAAATAAATCACCCCAGTGTGGAAGCTTCTGCTTTTTCTTCTCCTAAGAGACAAAAAATTTTGCACTTGTCCTGTGCAGAGACTGCAAGGACTGGGCTGAAATCAAGACCCCAGGTATGAACATCCGTGAAGTTTAGGAGAGGATCTCCTCTCCTAAGATAGGACATCTTAAAAACTGCTCTATAATGGCCAAACTAAAGTCCTTGATTCCAAACAGAAATAAATTTGAGAACATCACTTCCAGATGCAGATCTTAGTTTAGCAGGTTTTGGCTGTGGGAAATTACTGATGTGGCACACCTGACCTCAAAACTCACTGCTTTTCTTCAATATCACATGCACTGAGACACTTCAATATAAAGACTCTCACCCAGGATATTTTAAAGTGAGAAGAAATAAAATCAAACGTGGAACTGTCATCCTTTTTGATTTTATACAGCAGACACCATGTGTGTGAAAAGCAGCACACCACTCCTATTAACAGTCTCACACTTCTGGTCGTGCTTCCTGAAGGTAGGTGGTTCACTGTGGTCTCTTCTGCTTATTTTATATTGTTATCTTAAAGGTCCTATCTTTTTCTTTGGGGAAGAGATTGATTGGCTTCGATGAACGGAGCAACAGCCCTTTCATAAGGCTTCACAAAGGCAGTTGTACCTGGGAGCATGAGGCCAACCGCGCTCATCAGGTCATGGCGAGGTGCAGCTACCAGCAGTGTGGGCACAGGAAGAAAACATCACCTACTGCTCTCCAAAGTCTTTCCTTGAGGCCCTGGAGCCAGAGATGCCATCTGTACTGCAGCATTGATACGACGGTGGTCGGCCTGCTCCGGGTTGCAGACTGCGTACGTGCAGTCAAAGAGCAGCTAGTCCAACTCTGGCTGCTCTTCACAACCTCCTCGCTGGAGGTTATCGCCATCTCAGATCTGCTCACTGAGCTACTCTCAAGAATGCTGCTGAAGCCATTTCTCTCAAGAGATGTCCTGCTTGCAAAAAACCCCAAGAACTTTGCTATTTACACAGATTTGGTTCAAATCGCTTGGGATCCTCTGGAGATCACCACACCACGAGCAGATCTAAAGTAACCAAAACATGTAGGGGAGGACAGTGGTGGGCAACCAGAAGCAGAGGTGCGGCTGGAAAATCACGTGTGTGCACGGATCTGGTACCATGCCCTCAGCCACTGCTGTCCATCGTGTCCTCCTTTACAGGCAACCTCCTGCTGCTTTAAGCGAACATGAGGGTACTGAGCCACTGCTGCAACAGCATCCTACGCACCGACCGCGCTCAGGAGCACCGTCTGCTCTAGGGGCGGTCATCTCAAGCAGGGCCGGCAGCAACATCTTGCCTTACCGAGACTGCAAGATTAACCAGTGTTTGTCTATCAGCGCTACTCTCAGAGCTGGATGCATTTTCCTAGCAGAACGAGAGGTCCCGCATTGTATCTCCTTGCCACCGAAAGGCAACGCGGTTTTATCTGCCAACAGACACGTGCGTTCACTTTCGGCACGCCGAGTCAGCTGGATGGGAACCAAGCTAGCCACGGCTAGGTGGCTTTCACGCCGAGCTGGCTCACGACTGCACAGCTTGGGGCACAGGCAGGGCAAATGCAGCCGCCTGCAAGAGACCGTGTAGGCAGAGAAAGCAAGAGGCAGATGGAGAATGACGGAGCAGCGTTAGTCTCTTCGAACACACCTGGTGATCCACAGAATGAGAGTTTCTGTGGAAAGTTAGGCTCTCTTCACCCTGTTCTCCCTGTGCTTCCAATCCGCCCTTCTTCACTGCCAGCTGTTTTCAAGCACGAGGCGGGTGAACAAATAGGCGCGTGGTATCTGAAGCTTTGATAAGTAAAGTTGCTTACATTAAAAAAATAAATTACAAATTAGTCTCTTGCTCCATTTTTAAATCAGTCAAAACCAAAAATACATCAATTCTCTCCTTTCAGTGGAAACTTCTCTGACACATTTAGGTTAATAAGTCTGTTTGATAGATGACTTCTCACTCGCGTTCCCATTTCCTAATCACTTCCTTGTCTCGCAGCCACCCTGGCTGAAGACTGATGATAGCTTCTAATAGCTGCCACAGCCGCCTTGCTCCTGCCAGTGCTGGGCACAGCACCGAGCACTGCGGGCACTGGTGCCGGGGCTCTGCATCCTTCCTCTGTGGAGGGGCCATGGCTTGAAACCCAGCTGGAAACAGCACCTGCTCCTGGAAGCTGGCTGGTGGACATTTTTCCCCCGGTAATAGCCTCATATTTTTAGACTGGTGAAGGAAAGTCTGCAGCAATGCTTTGCAAAGAACGGTGGGTTTAGAGCAGCACCTCCTGCAGGGCACGTCTCCATGGGGTGGGTGAAGAGCACCCCAGCCCCACCGCCGACCTTGGAGATGGAAATCAGCCCCGTGGCTTTCCAACCGGGGCAGGTATCTGTGGGGGGTCAGCTTGAAGCGAGGAGAAGAGCGTGCAGGTCATCCTCGAGTGCGCTGCCTTGGTGGAGGATCACCCACGGGTGGTGACAGAGCCTCTGTAGAGGGAGCATCAGAAGGCCGCGACCCAACTTGCAGCCACCACTAACTCGATGAGCAGCTGGATGAGCAGCCAAAGCCATGCCCCGTTAATACTTGCACATGGCAGCTGCTGTGATGGATGATCCCTGCGAAGGCGGGGTGGGCTGTTGGTGCCTGGAGACTCCTGCAGGCGTTACGCCTGCTCCGTCACCCTTCTGTGGGTGCCTGTTAGGGCAACGCAGCTCCTCGCCTGCCCTGCCTGGGGCCCTGGGCACAATTTCACACACGGTTCCTATTTAAACAGGCCCTTGTTATCAAAGGGAAGAGGATGGTATCACAGGGGAAAAAATACAATCTGGATTTTGTGGGAATTGAGGTCTGCTTTGTTAGAGGCCATCCAGCAGTGGAAAACGTGAGTGAGAAAGCACAGGGAGGTGCTGTGCTGCTCCTGCTCCAGGGTAACGCCAGCTCTGAGCCATGCTTCAGTCACCCAAATAAGCGGGCAAGGATGCAAAGCTGGACCAGGGTGCTGTGTCTGGTTGTGGGCTGAGGGATGCCAGCATTTCCCAGGACAAAACAACTATGATCTACTCTAGCCAAGAGGAACTGCACCTCCTTGAGCAATTTTCTCAAGGGCTGTGTGCAGAAACACTCCCATGCAGCAGCTGAAGAGACAGAGCTGCTGGAGATCCATCTGAATCCTTGCAGCATGTTTTTTCTTGCAGTGCTCATTACGCCAGAGACAGAGGCTTTTCATTTCAAGCAACCATTTAACACACCTTGTTAAATCTGCTCTGGCACGAGAATGGGAGGTTGGGGATGCCCAATCCCAGAAACAATGCTGGTGACTGTGTTTCATGCCTATATTTGATCTGATTGCTTTTATTACGCTTCCCCTTCCGTCCTTCCCATGCAGTCCCAAAGAGGGAAGTGGGACACCTGCCCAAGAGTGCGCTCTGAAAAAGGGGGGGGTCCCTCCCTCAGAGACAGGGCTGTCTCTCCGCAGCACATTTGTTTAACTTTCCCGTAAGAGAGGCTGACAGAATAAAGCAGGGACTTTTCTTCAGCCTTACTGACAAATGGGCCTGCCCAAAAGAAAATTCAGCATACCCAAACTCAAAAAGAACCTGAGAACTCGCACATAAAATTTAAACCCAGATGTGGATTATATTTTTCCTGAATGGTTTCTATCTTTTCGCTCAACTGAACCAAGCTCACCAGCCTCAAAAGTCACAGCGTCTGACCTGCGACCTGGACCCAGCTCTGCACCTCTCCGTGCAGGAGGAGTCACAGCGCCGAGCACAAGCTTGGGTGGCGAGAGAGACTTCTGCAAAATGTGGCTATGCTTCAGTTCCTCTCCTATACCCAAATATTTGGGCCTGTACTCCTTTCCATTTCAGTTTTCCGACACCACTTCCCTTATTCAAATGAACATACAAAGTACTCGTGGCCTTCTCAGTAAAAGCCTGTATGCGTAAGTCACCCTGGGAGGCAGGGTGAAAGTGCTTTTGCAGAGCTGGTGATTTGAGTTAACCTCAGCGTGGGTACCCAAAACCAGTTTCAAACGAACCTGCGATGGCCCACTTCAAACCTGGCCATTATAAAAACCCTCAAGCTCCTGAGAAAATCTCAAGCGTCCTCTGAAAATTGAGATTTGTCACGTCACACATGTCCCTCAGGTGAAAATAGAGTGGGAAAAAAAAGATACATCCAACAAGTTTTTGCAAGCTAAAGTTGATATTTTTATTTTTTCTAAGGTCACTTGAACCAAAGAACAATATTAACCTCTTACGCTTTGACCCTTTGCAGAAAAAACATTTACAAAAGCGCCTGAACTATTTCTCGCAGTTCAGTTCCCGTTACCTTTTCCCTCCCATTAAATAGTGAAGTTCTACCTGTCAGTCCACAGATACCGTGTGACAACGTGACAAACAGCAGAGCTGCGATGTGCTAGGACAGGTATTGCCAAGGAGCTGAGCATGGACCCGTGCTCTTTTTGGTTGGAACAGCATTTACAACATTTTCAGTAAGCTCCATCTCCCAGAGAAACCTCAGCCTACTTGAATGGACCAGAGTCCTCCAACAAGAACCTGGAGCACCACACCTATCAGGCAACATATTGCTAACCTAAAAACAAGAACAGGAAAAAACTCCTGGAAAAGAGAAATACAGGCACTTCAGATGGTACAACTACAAACGAGAAATACAGCAGACCCCCTGCTGTAATTTCTCCTAGATCATCTTTACTGGTAATTCCTAGATTATCATTATCTTTGTCACCTCGATGCAAATGCAACAACGCTTGTTTTCCTTGTTTTAGTCCACCGTTCTTTAAAGGCCTCTTTTTTCCTGCCAGCCAGGAGCTGATGGCCATAGGCTGGGGAAAGGGACTTCAGGATGGACTCCTGCAAGCAGCCAGTGGGAACCACGTCCTGCCTTGCTGCTGCCCTCTTCTCCAAGGTCATCCCGTGCACCAGCGGAGCATCGCCACGCTGCCACTGTCCTGTCTCTCACATTTTCAGATCTGTTGCCATGACACCGGGGGACAAATCTCTCCCAGCAGAGCCCGGCCCGGACCTGCAACCTTGGCTATTTTTAGCCACATGCTGCATAATGCAAAAGTTGATGAACATTTGCACATCTTCATTAGTCAGTCGTTTCCAGGTGCTTGGTGAAAGGAGCAGGGAGCCAGTGACCAGAGAAAGGCTGGGATCAAACACTGAGCGAGGGCAGCCACTTGCTGTGCCTTTCGGTGAAGAACTCTGTCTCACTTTCACCTCAAATCCACCATAATGGGGCTTGGCAGAAAGGGAACTTTGTTCCCTGCGAGCTGGAGGGAGGTGGACCCATCAGCCTCCTTCCCTGAGGTGCCCACACCTCCCGAGATACACAGGCACCACGTCAGGATGATGGCTTCTCCCCTACCTTCCCCCACCTTATGACCTGCTCCCCAAGCCCACCCTTGCACAGTCCTGAGGGCTGGCCGAGGTTCTTGGATGAGGACCACGAGGGATGTTCCCAGCTCCCCCTGTTTCCCCTCCCTGCACCAGCCTGACGCCAGCAGCACACCCGGGGCACATCACATTGATGCAGCCAGCGATCGTGTGACAGCACGAACCCCTACAGGTGTCTGCGGCTTCAGGCAAGGTGACAGCACTCCAGCTGCCATTAGAAAGGTGTTACACGTCGGTCTTAAGGAAAAGCTGAAATGCGTTGGAGATTATCAAATCAGCAGGAGGGCTGTGTGACGAGGGCTTAGACTGTGCTGGAGGGGTCTGACACCTCCTGCCCGGCAGCTCAGCCCAACCTGGTGTGTTGGCTGCCAACATCCTGAAGCAGTGAACCTTGTTATTAAAAATAATTCAGAGTAGCAGCTTCTTTTTCACATGACAAAATGAAAACAACGCTGCAGACTCACAAGCATCTACGCTTTGCAAGAAGGCGCTTCATTTTTCTTTAGGTTTATCGGGGGCTAAGGGCAAATCTGCCAAATCCTGGGCGCTCCTGTCCAAACACAACAGAGGTACACAAGCACACTCCCAGGCAGCCTGCATCCTAAATTCACTGGTTTTAACCGAGCTCAGGAGCACCTCCTTCATCAGCAGAGGCAAACCCAGTGTGGGACAGGAAACCACTGACAAAACTCCCACTCCAAGCTCCAATCTGTATGTGCCCGGAGCTGGGGGAGTGCTTGGGTCTCAGGTGATTGCACAGGTTTCTCTCCCCATCACCCCCCAAAAAAAAACTATCATGCTGGCTTTATGTCCCTAGCTCGCAAGCAACTGTCGGAGAGAAAACACCAAGACTGCTGAGGCAGCCTAATTCCCTCCAGTGCCTCCCAGCCAAAATACAGCAAAGTGGCATTGGGGTGGCCCTGAGACAGATGTGCTGTTCCTGCTCATCCCGTTCCTGCTCTGCCAGGGACATCCAACTCACAAGAAAAGCAAAGCAGCGGCTGGGTGCAGCGCTTGCAGAAGTAAATGTTGCTGGCTGGGTCCTTGTGCAAGTCCTGACGCGGAGACAGGTTTTAGAGGAACCCCTCGCGTGTGAGGGGTCGCACCGTTTCTGGAGCACAAGGGTGTAACTCCACGGAAACCCAAAGAGCTGGGCTGATTTACACCAGCTGCAGAGCTGATTACTGAGAAGCAGTGCTGCCTCACTCCATATTTTTCCTATTTTGTATAGTGTCAGGGGGGCAAATCAAGGCCATGTGAGGCTCTGAGCTAAAATCACTGACTGTGATTGAGGAAATGTGTAGAAATGCAGACATGTGTGATTACAGAGGGGACCGGCGTACTCTCCAAACGGAGCCAGTAGGTCAAAGGTGGTGCCAAAAAAACCCACCACCAAACCCAAAATGAGCTTTTACAGATCAACCTGCTGCTAAAAGGAGCTTCTTCCCAAGCAATGGTTTGTATCCTAATGCCCACAAGTGAAATATACTTTGGTTTGGGTTGTTTTTTTTTAAGCTTAATGTGTGCTGTGCTTCCTCCCTGTGCTCAGAAAGACCAAGCTAGAGGCGACAGGGTTAAAGAGCTAAGTAGGGTGATAGCCAGGCTGGAAGGTGGGAAGAAAGGGGTGGCTCAGCTTGGACCAGGCAGGAATATCCCCATTAGCATAGAAAATGGGAGCCATAGAGCCAGGCCGGGGTCAAAGAGATCATTTCACACGAATGTCTCGCCAGATATTGCCAGCAGCATTGGTGGACTTCCAGGTGCTGTGGTAGGACCACATCCAGAGCAGTGACAGCCACCAGTGGAACGTCCCATCTGTGGCAGCTTCCCACTCCCAGGGCTGTGCCGCATGGCAAGCCAGCATCCCAGTGCATCATTTCCCCAGCCTTGATGACCCACGGCTGAATCAGTGACCTGGAGAGGAGAAGCATGATATCCCAAGCACCTCAACGTGTCCCTACATGCAGTATCCCAGTCCTGCATTCAACAGGGTTGTCCTCAGCCAACTTTCCCTGCCCTCCTGCTCAGAGAGGGAGCAGGAGATGGGGAGCCTGATGGCAAAGGAGGATCCAGGAGTTGAATTCAAGCAGCTGAAAAAAATTGGACCGCAGCCTTCACCGTCTCA
Source organism: Rhinoptilus africanus (assembly GCA_013400135.1). Lineage (NCBI taxonomy): Eukaryota > Metazoa > Chordata > Aves > Charadriiformes > Glareolidae > Rhinoptilus > Rhinoptilus africanus. The sequence goes on from VXBO01011204.1 coordinate 500,109, forward strand.
TGCTGAAATTGTTTGTTTATCTTCCTGCTTCCTCTATAAAACAACTCATCCCAGCTGGGTCATAAGGAAAGGAACAATAGCCATATATTTTTAGGATCTATCTGTGAATCATTGGTGACCAGTTTTTCCATTTTGTCATCCAGACCATTTTGGTTTAGCAAGAGACCCTGCAAAGCAGTCCAAGTTATAAATGTGCAGGAAAGGGGTAGCCCTGGCAGTCAGGGATCTCCCCCAGTGCCCGATGGCCCCAGCCCTATTTGTGCTACCAGCAAGAAGCAAAATGCCACAGGGACCCTCAAGTGGGTTACAGACATAAAAGTTACACACAACCTGCCAAAGGGTTTGGACATGTGGATATCCTACCTGTGATAAAGAAGGTTTGGGTTTTCCTCTTCCTTTTCTTCCTCCACCCTTTCTTTTTTTTTTTTTTTTAACTTAAATAAGGGTGCCTCTCTTCTAAATAGAGGTCAAACAGGTTTTTACTCAAATGTTTATTGTCTCTCCCCTATTACAGCATCCTTGACCACACAATCCAGGGATAGAACCCATGAGAGGCGAGTCCTTGGTGTGCCAAGCGAGCTGCCCGCTCATTAAGACACATGAGTTAACAATGCAAATCCACAGCCTAAATATAGCGTGTGACAGAAAGTTCCGGTCTGAATACAGCAAGATGGTACCTCAGGGGACTGTCAGAGGCAGGAGCAGCCCAGCCACGATATAAAGGCACATGTTCAGAGCTACAGCAAGAGGAAACACGGCAGAGTTTTGGCCCCGCCGGTCTGCTGGGGCCCAGGGCTTGCATGCCACGCTGGGTAACCTCAGCGCTACCATGGGGTCTTTGGCAAGGCAGAAAGAAAGCAAAGAGGTCACAAAAGCCAAACCTCCTACCTTTCCTCCCTCACCTCAGCCAGTAGCAACATCAGGGGTGGGTTTCAAAAGCCCTCAGTGAGTCAGGAGCACAAGCTCTGCCGCCTGTGAAACATTAAGTAGTGGATGGGAATAATTTCTCCTTAAAAAAGGGGGGGAAAAGATTACTAGATCACAGATCCCCTCCTTCCCAATTTCTTTCACTAAGTCTCCTCTGCAGCAGGAGCTCCCAGTAAGCTGCAGATTTAGCCCACAAAGCTCCTTTTCAGCAGCAGCTTCTTTTCTCCTGTTCCCAGATGAGGTAGTGTAGCTGCAGAGGGGTGAAGAGATTTGTTTCGGCTTGCATGGAAAATCACGGGAAATTCTGCCTGCATGTCCTTAATCGTACCTCTATCAGCAATCATCCAGGCTTCTAACGTGGCTTTCTCATTAGCCCTGGGGACTCTCCATCCTGTGGTTTTACCAAGTCTATCTCACCCTCCTTACTACCTCCTGTGGAGGTCTTTAATAAAGGTGTTTTATCTTTTCCATGCTTAGGGGCAGGTCTCGGGTGCTCATCTTGCCCCAGCCCTCTCCCACTTTGCATAGCACTGATTCATACGAAATACAGGGCGCATCCTGTATTTCACATGAATCATTCCCTTTTCAGCTCATGTTCCCAACGATAATATTTTTGTGGAGCAGTTTTATTCTATTAGCCCACAAAATGCTCCATTACTCAAGCCTTTCCCAGATTATCTAGCGTGTTTCTCTAAGCAAGTTTTTTTCCACAGTGCTGTCTTCTAATAAATCCCTTTCCTCTCTAAAATGCAGGGGTGGAAGGATGCGGGGGAAATGAGTCTACCAGCAAAGGGATGGACTTGTGCAGTCACTTCCCAACAGCTTACGCTCAATAATTAATATTTCCGAGGACATATGTGGATAAGAGAGCAGATAAAGCCTATAAAAGCGCGTTTCTTTCTTTCTGTACACATATTGGTGCGGTGCAGGGGCGAGCGCTCATCTGCGCGGCTCTGTACCTGCATGCATGCAAATGCAGAGACGATATCTGCCATAGCCCTGCCCAGCCTCCCTGCTGCTCCCATCCCTGCGTGTGCACAGCCAGGATTACACAGGTTGTCCTCCCCCGGGAGTTTCTATCACAGCCCCCAAGCCGGGAGAAACCAAGAAGTATCACATCAGCTTGTGCCTCCTCAAAGGGCTGCGTCCCATGGCAGCACCGCAAGGAGTCAGGGGGAAAGGGCAGCCACCCTCTGCAACTTTAAAAAAAAAAAACAAACCAAACCACAAAGATGAAACCAAAAGCAACCCCCCCCACACGCTCAGAAATATTTACTCTTAAATTTTCCATTCTGGATCTTGGCCAGGAGGCAAATTTCTTGTTTTGGAAAAAGTCAGCGAATTTCAGCAAGTGTAGGGGAAGTGTTACACTTTCCCCCTTTCTAAAGCACAAATTGTGAAAGAGACGCTCTTACACATCTTTAAACCGATTACCAGTTTAAAAGAGAAAAAAAGAAAAAGAAAAAGCAAGTCATACTGTAGTTTCAGGAGCGGGTCCTTAATGCCTCTTTAGGGACAACATCCTTGCATCGCCTTAGAAGAGCAGCTCTGGAGGGTGGCGAGCACTGCTGCCATGGCTTGTAGGACACTTCTCCCTGCTGCCAGCTCCAGGGGGACACTTGTCCACACACACACCCACCCCATTTTGGAGCAGAGGTCCTAGGCACACATTGCACCCCCCCCTTAACTGGACCGATGTTCCTCGCTGGCTTTAATGTGCCTGAAAGGAGCCCTGATTTTATCTAGATGGTAGAAAAACCATGCCTTCGGCAGGTAAGCCGTGTGGCCGGGCCGTGCTCAGGAGACCAGACGTAGAGCAAAGCTCCCCCCCCAGCAGCACAGAAAGGGAAGGTGCTCAGAGGCTGCTGAACCAGAAGGTGAGAAAAACCTCTCCTTAAGTACAGCACAGTCATTGGGGAGGATAAGGGCAAAAGGAAAAAGAAAAACAATTTAAAAAAAATAACTCCCCCTCCCTCAAGTGGAAATTGTGACCGCAGGAGGAAGAGCAGATAGCAGGTTTTAAGCGTTTCCACACTTTTTAGTGTGTACTACCCTGCCATTTCTAGCCTTCAGTGTCTTTAAGGAGCGACATGTCTGCCTGCACAGGTAACGGAGAGCCTGTCCCCATCCAGGAGAGGGCATTCTGCTGGGCACCGCGCTCCCTTTGACCTTCTGGAACTGGAAAAGCTTCAGAAACCAAATCCATTGGTTTCCATTCAAATCCGTTGAAGTTTTCCTGAATCTCCGCAGAAATGCCAAGCCGCTGAGCTTTTCACACACACCTCTCATCTCTGCCACAACACAAACACTTACAGCCCCTGGACCCACACCTCCTCCAAGGTGCGGGAGGAAGAGTTGCTCCCCCTCCTAACGGGGTGGTCCCCTCACAGACCTCCTGGGACCAGGATTTTTCCAGCAGGTGAAGCAAAGTCCATTGTCTCCCCGTCCCCGCCTTCCCCTTCATAGGATGCCCCTGTGATGGGACCAGCTCACTGCCAAGCCTCCTGACCCACCAACGCAGAGAAGAGCCCCAGTACAAGGCATACCATCAAAGCATCCTCCCTTCCCGAACCGGCCCAGCTCCTTCTATGGGAACATTTGCCTTAGGAAACTTCGCTCCATGTTTTCAGTTGAGACTTGCCAGTGCCTCTTTTATGCCTTTTTTTCCCTCCCTCTCTCTAAACATTTGTTTTTATGAGCTTCTTGTTGAGATCATAAAATCCTGAGTTGGAGGACTATAAATTCACAAGAAGGTGTTCTTTGAAGGGAGCTTTTCCTCTTACAATTAAAATAATAAGAGGAGAGGGGGAAAAAATCCCCATCCCTCTCTCTCTTGCAAACACCCTCCTGTTTTGCAGCACAACTTTCAAGTAGGGATCCAGGCCCCTACATACCATTTCACCTCTCAGATCTAATTAGAACAGGTTTTTGCAGCCTGGGAACCGCAGGTAGAGGTGAGGTGCAGCCAGCCCTGGCAGCAGTTCTCGCATCCGAAAAAAGCAATTTGTTTTGGCATTTTGCAGGGATAATAGTTGCCTGTTCATGCTGGGTCAAGCTTCCTACCATGTCAGGAAGCATGGGGCAGTCAGCCGGAGCTGAGGATGACTTGCTTCACCTTTACATCAGGAAGCCTAAAGCCACTTCACAGAGAGATCACCATAAGGCTGTCAGGGGGATGCTCAGAAGCCCCCCACGCACAGTCATAACATGTCATCCCCCAAGACACACACGCTTGATTTACCCTGGTGCTACCACTACTGTGCACTCATCACAGGATGCTCTGGGATGTCCTGCGCCTTTCAGGAGCATCACTGGTTTTGCAGGTGGGGGAAACTAAGGCACAGGAGCTGTATCAAACTTACCCGGTGGCTAACAGACCTGAGCTGCTCCCCTCGCTGCCGGGCTCCAGACTCTTGGGTAACTCGGGACTGACACTCGCTCCCTGGTGGGTTTGATTCACTTAAATCCCATCCTGCCCACAGCACAGGAACAGCTGAGGGGGCACGACCCACCCTGGGGGTAAGGAGCACTCTGCTAGGAGTTGGGGCACTATTAGCTAAATCTTGCAGACTTCAGCTGAGAAACATTCCTAACGTGCAGCCTTAATTGGCTTATTTAAGATTAACTAGGCCAGCTGCCCAGGCCAGCTGAGTCAGCAAGGGAGCGCAGGGGGTTTTGCCCCCTTGTCTGCAAACAGGCTCCATCCACTCCCAGGACCTTGCAAGCCTTGACTCGGCTCCAGATTAACTCCAAACCCTGCCGATGGCACAGGAGCCGTGGCTTAATAATCCTGAAGGTGCCACCGTACGACTCCTGGTTGCTCTGGTTGCTCGGGAAAGTGGGGTGAGGGGTGCCTGGCTGCTGCGTCGGAGCCCTCCGGCGGCTCCCTCCCCACCCTGACCACTCCACCAAAGAAGGGATTTGCAAATGGCAGGGGTGAGGGCAAGATTTCTGCAAGGCAGATCCCCTGGTCCCCTATTATCACTGCTTCTTTTAAAAGCAACAATTGTGCGGGAGAAGGAGGAGGAGGTCACATGAAGGATGCCTGAAATTCTTTCCAAACCACAGCCATTTCTGACCCATCGCAAATTTCCCCGCTTACTCCGGCCTGTGAACTCTGGAAAATGCAATTAAAAGAGAAAAAGCAGAGGGCTGAAACCTCTGATTCCGGCGGGCTCTCTGACATTGGTTAATGAGGCCAGCCTTACACGATGCTGACTCAAGAGGAGCGACTGTCTGCTTCCAGCCCTGGTTCATCAGAAGTTCATCAGCCCTCCCTCCCAACAGAAACCCGCCCGAAATTTGTGCAGCCTTCCCAGAAGTGAAGGGAGCAGCTTATTTAATGGTTCAGTGCGGCTGAAATTGCCACTTGCCTTACTGACCATGGAGATGAGCAGCACTTATATATATACTTTTATATATAAATATGTACTTTTATATATATAGTATAACTTCCCCCTTATAGCATCTTCTTTCTGTAGGTGGATGCTCTGTGCACAGCCCAAAGCCCGGCTGCCCCAGCGAGGGGGAGGCAGGCAGCTGTGTTTCCCATCACGGCGGGGGCCAGCCTTTCGGGAAGGGCACAGGACAAGCCATTGGTGTCACCAGAGCCGAGCCAGCAACTGCCGGGCGTATTGTCCTTCTCCCCTCCGCCCACGTGTCAGNGCCATAGCCCTGCCCAGCCTCCCTGCTGCTCCCATCCCTGCGTGTGCACAGCCAGGATTACACAGGTTGTCCTCCCCCGGGAGTTTCTATCACAGCCCCCAAGCCGGGAGAAACCAAGAAGTATCACATCAGCTTGTGCCTCCTCAAAGGGCTGCGTCCCATGGCAGCACCGCAAGGAGTCAGGGGGAAAGGGCAGCCACCCTCTGCAACTTTAAAAAAAAAAAACAACAAACCAAACCACAAAGATGAAACCAAAAGCAACCCCCCCCACACGCTCAGAAATATTTACTCTTAAATTTTCCATTCTGGATCTTGGCCAGGAGGCAAATTTCTTGTTTTGGAAAAACTCAGCGAATTTCAGCAAGTGTAGGGGAAGTGTTACACTTTCCCCCTTTCTAAAGCACAAATTGTGAAAGAGACGCTCTTACACATCTTTAAACCGATTACCAGTTTAAAAGAGAAAAAAAGAAAAAGAAAAAGAAAAAGCAAGTCATACTGTAGTTTCAGGAGCGGGTCCTTAATGCCTCTTTAGGGACAACATCCTTGCATGGCCTTAGAAGAGCAGCTCTGGAGGGTGGCGAGCACTGCTGCCATGGCTTGTAGGACACTTCTCCCTGCTGCCAGCTCCAGGGGGACACTTGTCCACACACACACCCACCCCATTTTGGAGCAGAGGTCCTAGGCACACATTGCACCCCCCCCTTAACTGGACCGATGTTCCTCGCTGGCTTTAACGTGCCTGAAAGGAGCCCTGATTTTATCTAGATGGTAGAAAAACCATGCCTTCGGCAGGTAAGCCGTGTGGCCGGGCCGTGCTCAGGAGACCAGATGTAGAGCAAAGCTCCCCCCCCAGCAGCACAGAAAGGGAAGGTGCTCAGAGGCTGCTGAACCAGAAGGTGAGAAAAACCTCTCCTTAAGTACAGCACAGTCATTGGGGAGGATAAGGGCAAAAGGAAAAAGAAAAACAATTTAAAAAAAATAACTCCCCCTCCCTCAAGTGGAAATTGTGACCGCAGGAGGAAGAGCAGATAGCAGGTTTTAAGCGTTTCCACACTTTTTAGTGTGTACTACCCTGCCATTTCTAGCCTTCAGTGTCTTTAAGGAGCGACATGTCTGCCTGCACAGGTAACGGAGAGCCTGTCCCCATCCAGGAGAGGGCATTCTGCTGGGCACCGCGCTCCCTTTGACCTTCTGGAACTGGAAAAGCTTCAGAAACCAAATCCATTGGTTTCCATTCAAATCCGTTGAAGTTTTCCTGAATCTCCGCAGAAATGCCAAGCCGCTGAGCTTTTCACACACACCTCTCATCTCTGCCACAACACAAACACTTACAGCCCCTGGACCCACACCTCCTCCAAGGTGCGGGAGGAAGAGTTGCTCCCCCTCCTAACGGGGTGGTCCCCTCACAGACCTCCTGGGACCAGGATTTTTCCAGCAGGTGAAGCAAAGTCCATTGTCTCCCCGTCCCCGCCTTCCCCTTCATAGGATGCCCCTGTGATGGGACCAGCTCACTGCCAAGCCTCCTGACCCACCAACGCAGAGAAGAGCCCCAGTACAAGGCATACCATCAAAGCATCCTCCCTTCCCGAACCGGCCCAGCTCCTTCTATGGGAACATTTGCCTTAGGAAACTTCGCTCCATGTTTTCAGTTGAGACTTGCCAGTGCCTCTTTTATGCCTTTTTTTCCCTCCCTCTCTCTAAACATTTGTTTTTATGAGCTTCTTGTTGAGATCATAAAATCCTGAGTTGGAGGACTATAAATTCACAAGAAGGTGTTCTTTGAAGGGAGCTTTTCCTCTTACAATTAAAATAATAAGAGGAGAGGGGGAAAAAATCCCCATCCCTCTCTCTCTTGCAAACACCCTCCTGTTTTGCAGCACAACTTTCAAGTAGGGATCCAGGCCCCTACATACCATTTCACCTCTCAGATCTAATTAGAACAGGTTTTTGCAGCCTGGGAACCGCAGGTAGAGGTGAGGTGCAGCCAGCCCTGGCAGCAGTTCTCGCATCAGAAAAAAGCAATTTGTTTTGGCATTTTGCAGGGATAATAGTTGCCTGTTCATGCTGGGTCAAGCTTCCTACCATGTCAGGAAGCATGGGGCAATCAGCCGGAGCTGAGGATGCCTTGCTTCACCTTTACATCAGGAAGCCTAAAGCCACTTCACAGAGAGATCACCATAAGGCTGTCAGGGGGATGCTCAGAAGCCCCCCACGCACAGTGATAACATGTCATCCCCCAAGACACACACGCTTGATTTACCCTGGTGCTACCACTACTGTGCACTCATCACAGGACGCTCTGGGATGTCCTGCGCCTTTCAGGAGCATCACTGGTTTTGCAGGTGGGGGAAACTAAGGCACAGGAGCTGTATCAAACTTACCCGGTGGCTAACAGACCTGAGCTGCTCCCCTCGCTGCCGGGCTCCAGACTCTTGGGTAACTCGGGACTGACACTCGCTCCCTGGTGGGTTTGATTCACTTAAATCCCATCCTGCCCACAGCACAGGAACAGCTGAGGGGGCACGACCCACCCTGGGGGTAAGGAGCACTCTGCTAGGAGTTGGGGCACTATTAGCTAAATCTTGCAGACTTCAGCTGAGAAACATTCCTAACGTGCAGCCTTAATTGGCTTATTTAAGATTAACTAGGCCAGCTGCCCAGGCCAGCTGAGTCAGCAAGGGAGCGCAGGGGGTTTTGCCCCCTTGTCTGCAAACAGGCTCCATCCACTCCCAGGACCTTGCAAGCCTTGACTCGGCTCCAGATTAACTCCAAACCCTGCCGATGGCACAGGAGCCGTGGCTTAATAATCCTGAAGGTGCCACCGTACGACTCCTGGTTGCTCTGGTTGCTCGGGAAAGTGGGGTGAGGGGTGCCTGGCTGCTGCGTCGGAGCCCTCCGGCGGCTCCCTCCCCACCCTGACCACTCCACCAAAGAAGGGATTTGCAAATGGCAGGGGTGAGGGCAAGATTTCTGCAAGGCAGATCCCCTGGTCCCCTATTATCACTGCTTCTTTTAAAAGCAACAATTGTGCGGGAGAAGGAGGAGGAGGTCACATGAAGGATGCCTGAAATTCTTTCCAAACCACAGCCATTTCTGACCCATCGCAAATTTCCCCGCTTACTCCGGCCTGTGAACTCTGGAAAATGCAATTAAAAGAGAAAAAGCAGAGGGCTGAAACCTCTGATTCCGGCGGGCTCTCTGACATTGGTTAATGAGGCCAGCCTTACACGATGCTGACTCAAGAGGAGCGACTGTCTGCTTCCAGCCCTGGTTCATCAGAAGTTCATCAGCCCTCCCTCCCAACAGAAACCCGCCCGAAATTTGTGCAGCCTTCCCAGAAGTGAAGGGAGCAGCTTATTTAATGGTTCAGTGCGGCTGAAATTGCCACTTGCCTTACTGACCATGGAGATGAGCAGCACTTATATATATACTTTTATATATAAATATGTACTTTTATATATATAGTATAACTTCCCCCTTATAGCATCTTCTTTCTGTAGGTGGATGCTCTGTGCACAGCCCAAAGCCCGGCTGCCCCAGCGAGGGGGAGGCAGGCAGCTGTGTTTCCCATCACGGCGGGGGCCAGCCTTTCGGGAAGGGCACAGGACAAGCCATTGGGGTCACCAGAGCCGAGCCAGCAACTGCCAGGCGTATTGTCCTTCTCCCCTCCGCCCACGTGTCAGCAAGCTGATCCCGATACCGCCTCTCTGATTTGTTATGTGATATTTGGTTCTCCCCAGACGCACACAGATGCAGACACTCAGCCGCCTTTGAACTTGTCATTTTTAACTATGGAGCTTGTTTCCAGCAGCGGCAGCAGTGGCAAGAAGAGGTGGAGGGGGAGGAATGGCTTCAGCATGTTTCAGAGGTGGCCCTGGGCTGATGGTGGCTCTAGACACGAGGAGATGGAGGGGGATGAATGGCTTCAGCAAGTTCGGAAGTGGGTCTGGGCAAAAGATGGAAGGGGATGAATGGCTTCAGCACATTCAGAGGTGACCCCAAAATAATAGTTAAATTATTGCAAAATTAAATTCAGACCTTGAGCTGAAATAGAGGGAGTGCACACCTAGGAATAGGTGGGGTTTATTATGAGCAGTCCCCACATTCCTCTTCCAGGGCATAGCTTCCTTTCCCAATAAATCTGTCCCCTACCCACCAGGTCCCCATGACATCCCGGGCCTCTCCGTGGCACGAGAGGCTCCTGCAGGTCATGCCGTACAAAGCTCACCACTTGATCCCCGAGGTAACATTATCACCTTCTGTTTAATACCATTAAGCAAAACTACCTGCATGGGGGCCACCTGTGTAACCAGAGAACCTCCTGTGGCCACGTGCCAGGGTGTCCCCTTCCAGCCTGGACCCGCTGCGGAGGCAGGAGGGGGACAGCCGCAGCAATGAACACCCTGCTGTTCTGGGCTGTGGGTTGCTCCAGCTGCTGGAGAAGTGGGATGGAGACCCATCTGCCCAAGGTCTGCAAAGGGCAGCAGCGATTTGGGGGGTGATGCATCTCTGCCCCAGTCTGTGGGATGACACCTGGACCTGCCCACCGCTCTGAAGATGGGCGGGATGACTTCTCCAGAGCGGTCGGTTGGGCTTGATTTTGGGGATGGAGCCCACCTGGAAAAGCTAGATGATTCCTCTTTGCACTTTAACATGCAGGAGCGTACCTGGCTGCCTGTGCTGGTGTGCTCCTCTGCAGAGTGAGCTGCCTCTCACCATGGGGTGGTATTATCCTCCCCAGAGAGCCTGAAATGTATCCTTTTGGATGGGAGGCATTTTATTGCTCTCAGTCCGGATTAACCAAGATGAGAAAGCACTGTATGGCTGGGATGAGATCCTACCTCTAATGCTGATACTGGGTTTCCACAACAGAGAAATGCCGAAGCCTGACAATTATAACCAACAGCAATATCGCTTCCTTCAAGATTTGATCCAGTGCATGGCTAAAATGTTGTGGGAAGAATTTATTTTTAAGTTTTCCACCATACCAAAATTATAGAGCTTTTAAAAACCACCCTTCCAAAAAAAAATAAAAAAAAAAAGTTGAACATTTCCGTACTTCTCTATATTTCAAAGCACAGAATTAAGAGAAAACCGTCACAGATTTGAAAAATAGAAACTCACTCAACTTGCAGCCCACTGGCTGGTTTCTACCTCAAGCTTTCAGAACAGTTTTTAAAGGGCATTAAGCAACAACCTCCATTTTACAGATGGGGGAACCGAATCATATTTTGGATAAGCGTCTGAAAGCCAGTCAGCTAAAGTCAGTAGCAGCATTGGAAAAGCCATCCCCATCGCCTGAATTCTCCACAGGTCTGCCACCCAGGGACTGAACGAGCAAAATAGACCTCAAACTGGTCATAAGGGAATGCAGAAAGCACAGATGAGATGCCAATTAAGAAGATACTAAATTGTACTTGCCACAATGTGCAGTTAAAGCAATTAATTCTTTCCAAGGATGGAAAAAAAAAAAAAAGGTTTTGAAGCCTGTGGCTTTGCTGGCAGATTCCTCCCCATGACCTGCAGATGAGAAAAGGCGGCATGAAGGGCTTTTCCCCTGCCTGGTGCAGTGGTCTGGGGAGCAGGAGGTGCTGGTGATGCCACCCAGGGCTGCGTAGCAGAGGCTGGGTAGGCTAAAAGACTGCATCAAGGTTGGGGGAAATTTAGATCTTAACTGGCTTGGATTGTTTTGGAAAAATGCTGTGTTCATATTCCAGTGGCAGCTTCTAGCTGCAAGAAATTATTTTCACTCCCAGCCCAATGGAGAGCACATCACCTGTGGGGCTGGGGAATTATAAAAACACAGGGAGAAAACTCACGGTGGCTCTTCAGGACAGACTTCCATCTGTAACCAGGGTTTTCAAACACAGGTTGTGGCTTCCCCACCTCAGGGCATTTCTCTGTGCAGTTCAAGTGGCTTTAAAAAGGGTCCCCTGCATTGCAAGGAACACTAATATGTATTTTAAAATGATTTCTCGTGAGCCACTGGAGGGCTGTTGGGGAAGGAACAGCTGGAAGGAAGGCTACAAACTCCCTGTTGTCATCTCCAGGAGCTCGAGTTTTGATTATTCAGGCCTATTGCACGGAAAGTGGCTTTCTAGAAACACTCCACTCCTTAGATGTTTGGCATTGGCTGCCTGTCCAGCCCCATAATTCGGTTGTCCTAGGGAAGATCAGTGCTAGAACCAGCCAGCGTTTGCCACAGCTTCATGGGGCTGCAGCACCACGGGGAAGCGTCACTCAACACACACCCCCCACACAGGGTAGAGTATGTAGTTGGAACCGTAAAAAACAATGAAATAGCCTCAGCAATTCTAAAGGGTCGGTTGTATTTTCATTTACACCAGTTTGACTTTTTTTTTCTTTTTAACACATTTCTGTCTGGAGCCGTAATTGGATTTACTGAGTCTAACAGCTGAGTGCCAATTGTGTTTCCATGGAGAAAACAGTAGGTCCAGCTCGTTCTCACGTGTACTCTTATCTCCAGCTTCCTCAGAGGCACTGCCTTTGCTGCTGCCTGAGAAGCTGCTCTACACCGAAGACAGGAGTCCCAGGGAAATAATCAGGAACACAGACACAACGTGCTCACAGCATCCCAACAGCCTTGTACGTGGGCCCTGGCCAGGAGCAGACAACACAGAGCTCCAAAAAGCAGAGCATCCAGTGGAGACGAAGCCTCCCCTGCTCCGCTTGAACTCCTCTTCGGCACCAAAACGTACCTTATGCAATAGAAAATGCAAACCAGAGGTTCAAGGGCTGACATCAGGGAATTTACACTCCTTTCTCCTTGGTCTGGGCACCTCGCCTCTCCCTGCTGGGGGGAACTAATGGGAAATGTTCGCTGCAACCTCCACACAAGTAACACATCGCTTCAGACCCCTCTTGAAATGCACTCTCTCGTGCAGCACCATACAAGCGAAGCTGCCCTTCTTCTTTGAGGTGGGGCTGCCAGAAAGCCATGGCCAGGCCTGCTCCCATCTTTCATTGTTAATGGAAGCGGGCTTTGGGAATCACAAAAGGGGCCATCTGGCATTGGCAGCATGGGTCTGCTCTGCACCGCCTCAGGACCTCAGGAAGCTTCTCCTCACTGACCTGTGCTCCTGAGAGCATCATGTGGTACCCGCGGGGCTCGGATGCCTGTCCACATGGAGCAGGGCTGCCAAAACCAAGGCAGCCTGCTTTGGGCTAAGGGTGGCTCCCAGCTGCACAGTGGCTGTAGCCAGTGACTTCCCTCCATGTTAGACATCCCTCACCTCCCAGCTTCCTTAGGTTACCGTGGCAAAGTTTCTTCGGGTGCACCAATCTGTGATCCGTGGCCAGATTAGCTTCATATTGAGAGCTGTTTGTAACCCCACGGCTCCCTGTGTTCGCCAGACCCCAAAAGGCTCTCACGGGCAAGCTTTGGTGGCTGTGGCACGGCTGGAGGCGAAGGCATCCTCCTGCCTGTGCCGACAGACACAGCCTGCAGGACCATTTGTCTGGGGTTTTTCAAAAGCCACAGCATGACAGTGGTCCCTCTGCCTTGGGCATCCTTCCCCCCTGCAGCCTCTCCTTTCGCTGGCCATCGCTGCCTCCCGAGCTGCCTTCACAGCCTGGCTGTGCACCCGCTGCTACGAATGCCAGGCAAAGGGTGTAATCAATGGTAAGCAGGCTGCATTTTAATTACCCTTTATATAATGCAAACGTGACTGTATTAATAATCCTTGAGGGCCATGCGACCGTCTTACACAACCTGTAATTACTCAAGGAGCTCAGCATTTTCCATTGTCATACAGTTTGTTTTACCTTTTATTATCTCGCCAGGCTGCCAGGCCCTGCAACACAAAGAGAAATGCTTTCCGCAACTTCATCCGAGCCAGGCGTCTGAAAGCTTTGTACCTGCTCCAAGACCATCACGTTTCCCTCCCTTTATTTCCTCAGAGCAGAAAGCCAGAACATCACCCAAACGCATGTCATTATTAGTAAATGCATAAGCACAGGGTGGCTTCCCCTCCAAAAAAACCCCCCACCTTTGTGTTGAAAGGGTTATTTCCGAGGAGCTATCTATATTACAGTGATAAAAGATGAGACTAATGGGTGCTTGACACATTGCATGGGGCCAGACCCAGCAAAGCACTTAAGAAAGCGAATAAAGCCCTTAAGCACATTTTCCCATTGACTGGAGCTTACCTTTTATTAAGCACTGAACATGAGTACATGGGTGTTTGCAGAAAGGGGAATTAGGCTCTGACGTGACATCCTGGATCAATCAGATTTTTCCAGTGGCTTCAGCAGCAGGAAAAAAAACCCCTACGCATCAGCCTGTACTGGAAGTTGTCCTCATTTCGCGATGATTGGCATGCTAAAAAGACTCCATGGGGAAAAAGCAGAGCTCCTCTGTCCTCTTGCACTTCATACCATCAGTGGCACTCCTTAAGTTTCTTTGTCCCCCAGGTCAAATCTGAGGGTAAGATTTGCTCTGTTTCATTCCCTGCTTCCCGATGCAAAGTCACGATGGACAACTTTAAGTGATCCTTTTCAAGTCCTGCCAGACTTCCACCTGGGATCTGCTGCAATGCTTTGCAGGTCTGCTGAGATACCGGATAGTATTCGATGGAAAGAAAATAACGCTTCATCACATTTTCATAAAGCATTAAAGTGACCATCAAAAACTGACGGATCATAATAATTTTACAAATTTTGCGCTGACAAAAAGCAGGAAAAATAATAAGTAAAAAGGTGCTCCTTTCTTCCAAGGAGTTCCTCTCCAGTACTGCCTGACCCGTGGCCCAGCCTTCTGCTGCCATGGCGGGGGACCGAGATCCAGAGGGGGACCTCAGAGCTGCCTGGAAATGTATCCAAACTCTCAGACCCAATGATAAAGGGACTTCCTTGAATTTCTCCCCCCTTAGAAATTTGATACATCTATTGATGACATTAAAATAAGGTGCCAGCTGGCAAAATGGTCATAGGAAATTTAAAACTCTACTTCTATGGGCCTAATTCTGATACTGGTTTGCACTGGTACCACAGATTTCATCAATATTACTGCTGATGTGTATCTGCAGAATTGCAACCAGGATAAAGCCTAAAAACAAACAAACAAATAAATAAATAGTAAGAGAAGCAAAATTCAGTATTTAAGGCATTTGTGGATGCTTCCCAGCACCCCACCCCCAAAGCTTTTATGTACAATTAGCTCTCCTAAGGTCCCTATTGGGGATCATTTCATTAAATAATAGCTCAGCGTTGAGTTACAGAAATGAATCTATAAAATATTACAAGGCATGTTAAATGATGCGTGAAAATAAACTAGGTCAGTTGGGGAACAGGGATTTCTGTTCTCTGGAAGGTCACATATCTCTTTCCGAGGGACATGACAGCCAGCACTGATATGTAGGAGCTGCCATGATGGCTCAGGCTGTTGGTTCCGTTCCTTCTCTACCTTGGCCTGGCAGTCACCGCTGCCAAATGTTACACTGCACAACCCCCCCCCTGCACAACCTTCCTGAGGTAGAGCTTTCCTAAGCCCCCATAAGGTAAGGTTGCCAAAGGGTTTAAGGACTTACAGCTCTCTGAAAGCTCTTAGAAAGAAAAAAAAATGGTTATTTCTGTAGATGTCTCTGTTATTTGTGGATATTTTGCCCTGCTCGACCTCACTTTTATTTTATGGCAGCAAGTTCCACATAAACTGGGTAGGGGGAATAAAACAGTTTCCTTAAATGAGTTTTGAAATTATGCCTTTTCCACTCCTTTTAGCTTTCAAGAGTTCGCTGGGATAGAGGTAGGAGAGGAAAGCAGAAAACACAGATACAGGGAAATTGCAGATGAACAGCAAGCAATGCTGTAGCACAAAGTGTTACCAAGAGAACTACATATACATTCAGAAGAGGTTTTAACCTGGAGCTAAAACACAGCATCCAAGTCCTGGTACCCATGGTTGCAAAAAGACATGGCAAAATTGAGCAGAGGGCAGAGCCAGGCCACAAATGCAGCTTTAGAGCTGGAGAAGACGCCTATAGGGATGCATCCAGAGAGCCATCTATCTTACTGAGAAGGTGGATTCAATTACAGTGCACGAGCACATAACTCCAGGCACTAAAAGGCTCTGTCAGAGAAAAGGAGAATAAAAACAAAAAGCTGCAGACTGAAGCTGGACAAACCAAATCAGAAACACAACAACAGCACGAGCCCGAGAGTCGGAGAGAAACCCCAAAGGAAACAGCAGAGCCTCCATCTTCTGAGATGGTCAAAGATGCTTGTTTAGCTGCCTGGAAGACATGTTTTAGCTGAAAAAAAAAGCTAACAGAGTTGGTGCATGATGGATAGGTGTGGTTGCATGGCCTGAAACACGGGGAAGATGGGACTGGCCATGCCTTCTCACCTTGTGCTCTGTGGACAGTGTATGGCAGACTGTAAGGAAGTCAGTTCAGTACAAATCACGTGCCCAAAATGAATCTTTTCCTAAAGACTGCAGCACTGTAGAAGCCATCAAACTGCAGCTATCAAAAGAGGATTGATTTCATGGATAAGGATGTTGAAAGGACACAGAAACACCTTCAGGAACGTGTGATGGGACGAGAAAGGTGATCCCCACCTCACACAAGGAGGCAAAAGCTGGGAACAGGCAAATTAGATGGCTACACCTCATCCCTTCATGCAGGAGAGGAAAGCAGAAGGTTTCCAAAAGGGGTTTCTTTGCTATAAAGCTTCAGCAGAGCTGATGGTTAGCAGCAGGGATGAAGGGCTGGGTGGACTGCCCTGGCCAGTCACACATGCCCTGTGCCTTGGCACACTCACCTGCAGCATCCTAACACCACTTACCTGCCTCCCGGGATACTGGGAGACTTCATTAACTTCATCACAATCCTCTGCTTTAGGAAGGGCTTGGCTAGAGTGGTGCTCTACAAACAGTAGCATCAATTAATACCATTAACTCACAAATTATAGTTAATACCTTTACTACGGCCGGAGCCTCGCACACAGTTACGCTTGCCTGACCCCCAAGCTGCCATGGTGGTCAGGGTTAGCTCCGTGCCACTGCCCGGGCAGCACGAGTGCCCCTCTCAGCTGCTGGGGTCAAACCCTGGGGGAGCAGCACCACATGGCCCTCACCTACAGCCCTTGGGAATGATACAGATGCAAAATACCACTTTCAGTCAAGGACGAAGAGAAGGAAACTGGCTCTGCATTCCTCAACCCCTGCATGAGCCAGCAAGGCCAGCTCCAGCAACCTCTCTCTTCTCCTTTAATTAGTTTTAAGCATGAAAATGGTTTCCTGCTTCATCAGCTTTTCCTGATTAGCGTGCCTTCCTGCAGAAGGAATACCGATTGAGAGGTAAAGCCATTGCCTGGAAAGAGCTGGACTTCCAAGGAAGTGCTAATTAGTCCCTGTTTGAGAAATCTGGTTAAAGCAAGTGAGCAGGTGTTGCTAGAAATTGGAAATAATCTGTACAAACATGTTCTTTCCTATGTGACAGCAGAGCTAATTGCACCTCCTTGGGTCACCACTCCATTTTACATAATATCTCTCCGTCGAAAGTGTATTACCAGCTGGCAGTGCTTCCAGATGCAACACTTTAGCACTTCATGTCAGCAGTGAATTAATCCCTTCTCCCTTGAGAAGAAGGCTTGAGAGGAAGGATATTGCTATCAACTCCCCTTCCTCCAAGGACAGGGGAATCATCTCATGTCTTCCTTCAAGCACGTGAGGCACCATGCGGCATACGCTGCCTTGTGTCCTGCCATACTGTCACCCGCAAGCTTTGGTCACAGAATCACAGAATCGCCTAGGCTGGAAGGGACCTTTCAGATCATGGAGTCCAACCATCAGCTTAACACTGACAAAAACCATCACTAAACCATAGCCTGAGCACTACTCATCTTTTAAATACCTCCAGGGATGATGATTCCACCACTTCCTTGGGCAGCCTGTTCCAATGCTTGATAACCCTTTCGGTGTAAAAAATTTTCTAATACCCAGTCTAAACCTCTCCTGGTGGAACTTGACGCCATTTCCTCTTGCCCTATCACTTGTTATTTGGGAGAAGAGACCAAGCCCCACCTCACTACAACCTCCTTTTGGGTAGTTGTAGAGAGTGACAAGGTCTCTCCTCAGCTTTCTTTTCTCCAGGCTAAACAACCCCAGCTCCTCATAAGACTCGTGCTCCAGACCCCTCACCAGCTTCGTTGCCCTTCTCTGTACTCGCTCCAGCACCTCAATGTCTCTCTTGTAGTGAGGGGACCAAAACTGGACACAGTACTCAAAACTTGGTCTTACCTGGTGTCAGTGTTGGAGGGTTTATGGGTGGTTATGTGCTACATCCTGCTTCCGTGGCCTGTGAGCAAAGCCTTGCAGCCTCCTGGAAAACCAGAATGTCCCCTGGGGGAAGGTGGTGATTGACATTCCAAGAGGGGATAATGCTGCAGCAGCAATGGAAGTAATCACAAAGCTAATTATTTGTAATATATTTTACATGCAGGCTTTTGCGGGTGCAATGGTCTCATGGCATTGGCTCGATCTCAGGCTGGTGTGAGATGTCCATGTGCATCTGCAAAGCTGGAATAGAGAAAAATGGAAAGCAGTGACTCGGCACAAGCCAGCACAGGAGGAAAGCAGCCAGCTGTGGGTTTATTTGAACAGGAAGAATTTCCTAAGCACCCTCCCAAAATGGAGGTATCTGCATTATTTAGCACGTGTCGTGCAATCGTAACTCCTGGTTTGCACCACATCCGTAGGAAGAGACGAGGCCCATGGCAGATGGTGGGGACAGAGAGATGTTCATGAGTTACTACCTGACCTGGGAGACATGCACCTCCCTGGGCCTCAATTTGCTGTTGCAAAGGGATGCATGGATGTTTTGGTAATCCCTGGGAAGCAAGAGCTGCTGGAGGAAGAGAACACAAACATCATGACTACATGTGTTTCTAGGGTGCCTGCTGAGGCAATGAGAGCTCTCATACCCAACAGGTCTGAGGAACGGGGACAAATTCTCAATATATTGCAGGATAATATGAGTTTTCTCTCAGTTGCAGAGCTTCAGT
This sequence comes from Rhinoptilus africanus, assembly GCA_013400135.1. Lineage (NCBI taxonomy): Eukaryota > Metazoa > Chordata > Aves > Charadriiformes > Glareolidae > Rhinoptilus > Rhinoptilus africanus. The sequence goes on from VXBO01011204.1 coordinate 518,724, forward strand.
CACAGTGCGGGCTGAGCAGGTGAGAGCTTTCAGTAAAACGCTGTGTATTTGGGCAGACCAGCGAGCTTTCACAGAAAGCCTTTTCTCTAAGGGCAAAACCTGGTCAGCATCCTCCGCCGAGCCACATTTCTAGCAGCAGCGCTTTCCCCAGCTGTGGGCACTGTGTCTGCACCCAGTCCTAAGGAATGGGCAGCTGAGCCCAGAGCCTCGGGAATGGTGGCCTTGCCGTGGGATCGGCGGCGGGGTAGCCGAAGCCGAGCAGGAGGGGTGTCCTCCTCGGCAGCACAGCTGCCCCTGCAGTTGCTCCCAGCTCTCCTTGTCCCGGCAGCTGAGCATGGCCAGGCTGGATACGGAGGGAAGAGGGGGACAGACCTCCTTTGTAAAGCTGATTCCAGACATAGCGCCCTACACATGCACCCTGTGAAGAGGGACCGTTAGGGCTCAGCTTGACAGAGCTGGGGATAGAGCGGCAAAAGCATAACGGGAGCTGGTATTTAAGACACAGGAGTCAGTTGTATTCCCATAGAAATGCTTGGTTTGGGTCCTGTTTTCTTCCCCTGCCCCCTATTAATTTCTTCAGAGGCCCAGGGAAATTGTGCATTGCTGCCTGCAGAAGAAAACAGCGGCAGCTGAGCAGGGTGGTGTCCTTCTGCAGCCACGGGAGAGCCCACACTCACACTCAGTTTTTCCTAAGGCTCCTTCTGACTGCCAACTCGGTGTCCACTTGGAGCTATCAACTTACATATGAGAGGGACCGACATGGCCCTGAAATTGTAACGTCTGATTACTTGGTCTGTTAACATGCATAAGGCAGAACAACGGCGATGTTCCCATTCCTGAGATGAGGAGCAGAGATACAGAAGTAGTAAAACATTTCCCCACTGAAGTCTTTGTCAGAGCAGGGGCTAATGCTCCATCACTGCTCCATCGGCCCTTTCCAATCAGGGATGTTCCTGTACTTGATCCCATGGAGGTGGGATGCGAGGGTGTTAGTATGACAGCAGAAACATGTCTCCCTCTCTTGGATGGCCTGTTGTGCCCTGGAGACATGTCCTTCCGTCAGCTTTCTCTTCTTTCAGGCTCAGTAGGTCTGGCTACTTTGATCTTTTCTTGTAGAACGCATTCCTAGTACAGTGTTTTCCTTTTTTCGTAACACCATTATGATGCTGACTGATGTCAAATTAAAGTTCAAGTATTATGCAGGAGGCTTAGAAATGTCCTACCTGAGACGTGTGAACTGGCTCCAGTCTGAAGACAGCTGCAATTCAGGCCTCTCACAGCCATGATGCTGGCTTTAAAAATAAATCTTATGAGTTAAAATACTAGCATACCTTGGATACACCCTCAGGTTTTGAGCCACTCAGGTCAAAGCTGCTAAGGCTGGATATGCGTTTAAGTGAAAGCTGAGATTCGTCGTTCTAATGACATCTGAAGATGGCATTTTAAGCAGGTACACACGTTTCATAGGGATTCTAATAAGCTGCCTCCACTGGCAGCTACTTTAACGTCCAGCACAAGGAGTGGTCACCATACATGACTCACTCCAACCCCAAGGCCCTTCTTTATCCGTAGGTGACGTAGCAGCTCTTGCAATGATGGAGAAACCTGGCCAGCACAGCCAGTGCTCTGTGCACAGCGTGACTCTCTGGGTGTCCTGCCTCTGTAACGTGTGACAGAGATGATGAATATAAATCTGAATTAGCTCAGCTTAAGAGATGAAGGACACAGTATGGACTCAGCAAAGCTTATGTGAAGAGTGGTTATGCCCGTGCATAACACCGTGTGAAGCTTTCTGCCTACCAGCTCCTCCTGCCCCTTCATCCTGCAGTGGCTCCCATTTTGCTCCACAGCCATGGGATCTGCTGGTGCCCAGAGAAGAGCTGGGAGCCAGACTGGGCTAGATATGGGATCGGAGAGGGAGAAGATCAAGGAGGAACCCCACTATCTGTTACGACCGTAGAGGCGGATAAAATGCCTCTAATAAGCTGCCTCTAATAATGCACACCCTCCTTTGCTCCGACAGCCACCATCCAGCTACGGAGAAGTGTGCTTTTCTCCTGCAAACAAAACTTCTGTCCTCTGCCATCTCTGAGTCTGCTTCAGTTTGCAAAGAAAGGCTACTAATGTGCTCACCCATTGACAGAGTGGACTTGCAGGATAGTTTATGGCACCTACTGTACTCTCAGCTCAGAGCTGTAAAACAATATTCACTGTAGCTACTGTGCAGGGCTTGGCTAGTACAGCCACATCCAGAAGTATCCAGCAAGAAAAAAAAAAAAAGCAGCTATTAAAAACACTCACACACAAGCCAGGAAACATCTTATTATAGATCTTGGTTTGAAGAAGGGAAATTAAAAACCCATCCCCACACTCAGCATATGCCCAGCTATATTTGTCTGATCCATTTATTATCTTGGCCAATGCAATTTCAACGTTGCACTACTCCAGCCTTTCACACTAAAAAAAAAATAACACAAACCAACCCAGCGCACAAGATGCCATTGCTGGTTTACAGCTGTGGCCTATCCTGTTTCTCTGAACATTTGCTGATTTGGCATCAGCACAATACCAAGGAGAGCAGAGGGAGGGGGTTGGGATCTGACTGGAAGATGCGGATCACAGTGAAACAGGCTTTTTTCTATATTTATAGCATCGCCCTGTCGGAAGGGCAGCAATTTGTTTGTGCACTGATCTTTAAAATTGTGGTGGAGAAGGCATCACTCTGAATGGATTCCTTCACTAAAATCATACCTCATGCATGCATTTCTCAGGCCGCAGAATTGAATATAAAAGCTCTGGCAATGACACACCATGCATGCAAAGTTAAATATGCAATGGAAAACATTACAGATTGGTTAGTTATTGCTCCCATAGTGCAAAGACTGGAAATCGATGCTGCGAGTACTTTATGAAGAAGAAGGAAGCTTGGCGCTGGATTAAAGAAGCGTGCATGTTCAGGGGTAAGCGAGGAAGAAACCCAGCCGTGTTGTAGGCTGAGATTCTCCAAAGCCAAGTGCAGGTGTAGCCATGCCTAAATCACCGTCGAGCCCATTGCCTCCGCAGGAACGGTGCTGCGGATGCTCCGCGCTGTTTCAGGGGGAGGGAGCCTGTGCTGTAGCCGGGCCCCCGGGGCAGGTTTGCACCAGCTCCTCTTGCACAGAACGGATGCCCAAACATCACACGGTTGACATGAGCTGGAAGTGCTCTGCTGGCTGGAAGAGCCAAAATGGTTTGGGTGGCTACTTCTGTGTCCTTGATGCAGCAAGCTTCTACGGGGCCCTGCAACACTCGCTTTTATTAATAGCCTGGATGTCCTGAGCATTTTTCTTTTTTGGTTCTCACGAGTTATTTTCACTGCACAGCTTCCCGTGATCACTCAATTTTGGGAGCTGATTAGGCCAACTGGTGGGATAAATCCCCACAGATGAACCCACACCCAGAGAATCAAGTGTGTTTCTATAAAAAGTTAGGAACATGCGCGTGGCATTGTGGGTACTAACAAGACTCAGCACGTATCTGCCTTTCCTCTGCTGAGAAAAGCTCGTTTGGTTACGTGGAGTTTTAAATAAAGACAGTGTTGGCCACTTTCGATGATACCTAGCCCTTGACTAGCCCCCTTTGCACAAGCACTCCAGGTATTACTCAATGAGGGAATTGCATTTCCATGATAGTTCCGTTCTCGAGTTTGTAATGAAGTGCTAGAGATCAGACCTGTCTGTGACTTGCTTTTGCACAAAAAATCTGCCCTCTTTTACTTTGAACATCCTAGGAAAGACCATTGTGCAGGGACAGAAAGCCCTCTCAGATGTGATTGGGGTAAATGGGTTCATTTTACTCCTACAGCCTGCCTAGGCAGAGATATAGAGTTACACAGCTACAACAGTGATGTCAAACACCTACAGCAACACCTTGGTCCTGTAAAAATCAATAGCAAAACCTTCTTGGATCCTGGAGTCTATCCAGGCTGTGGAAACAGCAAATTGTGCAGAAAAACCTAGCGTGAGACAAGAGCTACAGGAGTCAGGGCCCAAGAAAAGCTTCCAAAGGCCTTTGGGGTTTGTCCCCTCCAACAACAAGGTATCAAGGGAGCTTGCAGAACAACAACAGTGGGACCTGGACAAAACATGGGTCTTCATGAAGTTCCAGCACAGGCTTCTTGGGGGTACAGGGACGTGTGCATTGAGCTCTGTGGAAATATAAACCTACTACCAGCACCCACACACCCTCCTCTCTCACATGTACTGGCAGGACCGGCTTTTATAAATACACGTCCCTACATTTGTATGTGCAGACAGATTCCCATATCCACCAAAATACAGGAGCCATCCTAAAGAGGTTGTATTGTACACATCTCTGGGGGATGTGTGTGCCGTGTTATTCATGGCAGCCCACACTGAAAGACGACAACTTTTGCCTAAGCTATGAATTGAAACACTCAGGAGCGTGCTCCTTAACTCCTTGTGTAGGAAGTACCACATAATCATCAACTAGATGACTGCAGACTACTTCCCCCTCCCACATTCGGTTCCTATTCTGGATCGTGATCACTCACTGAATGAGAATTCAGGATTTCATTTTACGCCCCTCCGTTTGCCTTTTTATTGTACCATTCTCAGACTCTGCTCTGAAGACAGGTCTATTAATATTCTCAGGGATTTTTGTTTGATCTTTGTATCAACAGTGTGAACACTAACAGCAGAGGAAGACAGTTTCCTTGCCTTCAGATCAGGTATTTGGACTCAGACCTGCTGGCTGCCAAAGTCTTACTCAGTCCTGGGCTTGGACTTGCTTAAAGCATATAAAATCTTCTGGGATTTTCTCTGTAAAATCCATATGAGTATATGCAAACTACTTCCCCTTCCCCCTCCCAGGAGATTTAACATAGCAAAACCTACATGTACTAGACTGGCAAACAGATCAGACCCCAACAAATGTCATAATACCTAAAGTATGACTATTCGTGCAACTCTAGAAGAAGGTTGCCAGAATATGAACTGGGGAAAACCACTGAATTTTCACTACCTTTATTTTCAGAAATATCTGAACTTCTCCAAATTAAAAAAAAAAAAAAATAAAAAAAATTAGCTGGAGGTAGAAACTGCCAACATGAGATCTATCAGGCTGGTGGCTAAGACCAAAGCAAGTGATGGTACCGGTGTGCAACATAGCTCAGCCTTGCTATATGAGAGATCTGGGATACCTGATGGCACCCCCAAAGCAGCTATGAATCCCGTCATGACAGCGCACCTGGGACACAGGGGAGGGCTCCCCACGTTTTGGTGTCAGAGCATTGAGTCTGTGGGCAAGGAGTACACCTGGGCCGACATATTGAAGAAAAGTAGTGTAGAAAGCAAATCTCTCTAGTGCCCAATCTGCTAGCCCATGCTTTCTCCTCAATGTAAATGGCCATAGACCAGATACGCATCCTTACACGTGGTGTGTGCACGTGCCTCTGTCAGAAAGACAGGAGAGACATGATCTACAACAGCATCCAAAGCTCAAGCTGTTGAAAAGACAGGGAACTGGAAGATACTCCCTTCACGGTCACTAAAAATATGGATGTTTTAGCACCACCCCTCCGCATAGCTAAGATAAAAATAACCTTTCTATAAATGCACCACTGTATTCTAAGGTCGAATAAGACTTCCAATGAAATCACTCCAAGGCATTCAGAAAACAATTTACTATTTATCTAGAAGAAAGCTAGTCCCTAGTTTTTCCTTGTCTCTTCTCGCTAGGGCTCTAAAGCCCCTGGAGGATAACTATTTTGATAAATTGCATAACAAATTACATTTCAGAGCTGTGTATCTCCATTGCAAAGTATGGAACCAGCGTACGGCTGCCTGTTTTCATGAGCTATTTCTAGGCATGATGGCCAGCCCTGGTTTTCTCAGAATCCATCAGCATCACAGTGAATGTTTGTTCCCAAGCATGCACACGTACACGCACCACCACACACCTCTCATTGACCTGACGGTTCCCACATATCCTCCCTCCCCTCCCAAAACAGGTATTTCCCTTCACACCAGAGGATGACCGAGAAGGTGGTCCACTTAAGAAGGTCTGATAGCAAAAGGAAAGAATTCACGCATCCCCATGGTGGGCTTCCAGCTTTGATCTCCTTGATAACCACTGCATCTGGTGACCATCTGTGGTTAAAAATGGCTTCCCAAGAAGAAATGCTTAGGCTCAGCACGGGGAGGTCGGTTATTTTTACCCGAAACCTGTTCTACCTTGGTGTCTTGGGAAAACAAGCTTGTTCAGCAGAATCGGTCCTTTAGAGTCAACATGTGCTATCACAACCTAATGTTACTTTTGGCAAACAAACCAGTATCACCTACTTGCCCAGGCTCATCCACGTACAGCATGGCTGCCAAGGGAAAACAGGACGAAGAAAGGATGACACATTACTAATCTCTAACCACGCGTGTTCAAAGTGCAAATGGAAAGAATGAACACTCTTGACCCTGAACTCCCCTGTTTATCACCGGAATAAATGAAGCCCTGGCTGTGACCAGGTAACTTTCCCCGCAGTCTGAGCACGCCTCTGTCCTGGGCAGAGGGTCAAGGAGAGAGCTGTGGCTCCAAACCTCTTCAGCTCCAGAGCTTCTTGGCTAGGACTGTTAATCACAGCAGCGGCAGGGATGCAACGACTCTAAAACCGGGATGTATCGGATGACCAACAACTCCCTCTGCAAGGCAACACAGAGCAAGGACTCGGCATCTGGACTCTGCCCACTGTTCAAGAAGACCTAAACAAAGTAAAAACCAGGAACCCACAGAATGAAAGTCCTTCCCTCATCCTTTCCTCGCCCTGCCCAGTCATGGGCGAGTAGGAAGAAAGGGGAAGCACTGCCCTGTCTGCATCTCTCCACTCTGGTCAACACCCTGCCTTGCCTTCACGACAGTGGAGCTATGATGCTGCTTCACATTTGCCGTCACACGCCTTGCGCAGAGTATCCTGTGTAAACACTGCAAATCTTGACTTTGCATTGTTGAGATGTGCGTACGCGCCTGAGTCATGGCTTTGATTTGATTGACAGCCCTCTGCTCCAGGAGCCTCCGGAGAGCTTAAGCTCTGGGAGTTTTGTAAGCAAGGATGTTATGTAAGTGGACAGCTATTTTTGTTCAAAGTTTAGTTCTGTGCTCTACAAGACTAAAAATACATGCACACAAAGCTAAAGAACACGTTTCTAAAGCTCATTAAACAGCCATGTCCTTTCTCCCACGATTCTCCCAGTGGTGGCAACTGCCAAAACTTTTCTGTGCTCTGCAGAGGGCAAGTCTTCTCCTTTATAACCAGCTTCCTCCTCTGCCTTCATCATCCTCCAAGAGCACAGTCCAGCACTCAGGACACCACAAGCACTTCTGCCCCAAAGAAATGTGGTAGCAATGCTGGGGCAGAAAATAAGATCACCTTAAGGTGACCACAGGTGACTGCTGCAAAACCAGGCCATGCTTTGCATCTGGGGCAGCCCCTGCCTGCCAGCCGCAAAGTCCCTTTTGCAAAGGGATGGCGTTGTGACCCCAGATGATGAGGAGGAAGGGTGTCCTGCCAGGCAGGTGAGGACAGCACAAGAGGTTGTGGGCTACTGGGAGAGGAAAGGCAGCTTCATGGCTAGCAGCTGCTTTATGTTAGGAGAAGTCAGTGCTAGAAGGAAGCGAGCCTCCCACGGTTCCATACCTGGTCTCAGAGCAGCATGTAGAGATGACCTGGCAATGCAGCACCATCACTTCTCTGCTCTATCCAAAATTGTCTGAGTGATCTTGGGTCGGTGCCTCAAGCACAGATCCACAGAGGTCTACAGAAAGGCCTTCAGGAGATGGCCAAACAGCAAAAGTGAGCGTGCCTTGGTTCTTCCCTCTGTAACATTCAGACAGCCCTACTTCCCCCAATACCATTACACATATCTTGTTGGCTGGGAGGTGACCAAGGGGGTGGGAGTGGGAGCCAAAATGTATAGAGTGTAGCTCAGACCCAAGCTAAGCCTTTGCTTCTGCCCCGTGAAATATTTCAGATGGAATAAATCAGGCCTGTTATCATTTAGATGCTTTGGGGGAAAAAAAAAAAAAATCCCACTGAACTTCTAGAAGATTGTCTGCTATTAGAGACTTCAGACAGTTAAATGATACTTGCTAATTCTGGTGCTCCGCTAGGCCCAGACATCTATCCCTGCTGGCAGGTCTAATGAGGACTTTGGTCTGCACAAGAAATAGTTATTCATCATCAGATCTCCTTGCCCCTTATGTAAATGTTCTGCTTCGTCTCAGAAGAAAGGAAGGGGAGGGGAATAAAAAAGCTATAAATAAAAAGTAAGCAGTTATTTTTGGAAAAGAATTTTCTTCCTGGTGTATGTGTCTGTGTGCGTGTGTAAACAATTATCTTCTGCATTTCTGTCAGCTTATCTCATCTCTTAAGCAAATACCAAAGTTGTTGGTTTTATTTCTATGGCCTGGTTGTCTTCATCAGTGTTTCCAAAGGACTCCTTCGGGGGTCAAGCTCTCCAAGCAACACGGCATGTCCCAGTGGTGGCCATCAGGGCAATCGAGCTGCAATCAATGCACGAGGAGAAGTCTGGCCCTTGGAGCCATTGCTTGATCCCATGTCCTGTAAAGACATAATTCCCTACAGCTATTTACCTGCATATTGCATGTGCTTTAATTTCACACACTATCATGCTAAGGGAACATGTGGGGGTGATTTTTGGCTGCGGGGAACTGCTCCCTGCACCATCAGCATCTTCTGAAGCACACACCTACTGCTGTCACTTCCTCAGAGAAGGCTCTTTCCAAAACTATTAGGTGGAGAAGGACACAGCCCAACTGTCCCCGCAGCAAGCTGGAATAGCCTGCCCTGGGGGTGGAACAGGTGGGGCAAAAGGGATTTAAAAGAAAATAAGGTACCTGCAGTTACAGATGGAAGAGTGACCTGGGGAGGGGAACAGGCAGGATGTACGTATAAAATGAAAAGCAGCTTTAGGAGCAGAAACAAACTCGTAATGGCAATGGAAAAGCTCTCCACAAGAGACAGCAGCCTCCGTGTGCTGATAAGAGATAGGGTTAAGTGAATGGAACATCACATGCCTGGACCATTCACGGCTCTCCTTCCTACGCAAGCAACAAGCTCTGGAGGTTGATAACGCTGGAATGTCAATGCAGAGCTAAAAAAAAACTCCTCCTGTGTGCTGCTTTAAATATTCCCAGGAACTCGGGGCTTGTTCTGAAAGCATCTGATTCAAAGCCTAGGGAGGGCTCTTCACTCCAGCTTGTGATAACGCTGCTTACCACGCTGGAAGGCAGGCAGAGGCGAGGAGGTCTGAAACACTGCCTTGGCCTTGCTGCGTGTCAAATCATTTTCACCAGGAGCAAAGAGATAACCAAGGAAGGGATAGAGAGAACAGAATAGCTCAAATGCCAGGTTTGCTAAGGCGATAGCAAGCGCATTATTAAAAAAACCCAAACAAATTAAAAAGCAATTGTTCTACACATGGCTTGTTCTTTATGCCCTTATCCCCAGCCTCTCACTGCTGCCTGGCGTCAGAGACACAAGCTTGTACAGACCTTGGGTCTGACAACAGATGTCATTTCCTACGAGGAATCATCAAATATATAGTAATTTTTTAACTATTTAGCTGAATTCCCAACCCTGTTGAATTCAGAGTTTTGTCACTGCATTCAGGGCCAGAAATTAAGTGATCTGACTGTGGTCAAACTGAAAGTCCACGGCAGAGGGAGGCTTCAGTCCAACCCAGCCTCCCAATCAAACCTAGTTCTCCATCAAAACCTGCACGATCATGCTTCTCTCAGTGCAAGAAGTCTGTATTTCCTTCATCCAGTTACCAAAGATCAACACGTGTTGATGGTCTTAGGCCAGCGTGGAAGATATGTTGAACGCTGGTCACCCAGAGGTCCAGACTCTCTTGTTCTCAGAGTTTCAGAGAGTCCTTCAAAGGACTACAAAACATAGCAGAGAGCAGGCTTGTAACCACCTGCCTTTCCTCCCACCTCTAGTTTTATGCTTCCAACTACCGTGGCAAGGTTTCCAGGGTGGGCTCCCAGATGTAGGAGCTGTGGTGCCCAGGCTTCTATCTCAACACATTAACACTCTGATCTTGAGAGCGGCAAATGCCCACGCTACAAGTGCAGTCAGACAGGGGCCAAACACCCCCAAAATCACTGAAAAAAAAATAAAATTTAAAAAAAAAAACCAAACCCACACAATAAGAAAATGAGGCCAAAAAAAAAAAATCAGAGTTTTATCAGTTATAAACTGTGATACCCAAAACCTCTTTCCCAGATGCCTGAATACAGTTATGTGTCCGAATTCAACTTTCCTTGCTCAACACCACCTGCTGCACAGCGAAGTGGAAAAATGACCGCATCTTGTGAGTACACGGTGGTAGAAAACCTTTCAGAGAGAGGCCACAGCCACTTTGCTCCTCAGGTTAATTCTCTGTTGTCAGGGGCACAGGGAGAAGAGGATGCCGCAGGGCAAGCGGGCAGGATGGGTACCACACCATACACAGAGGTGCCTGCTGCCAAAGCGCCATCTCTCTCCTCATACTCAGCCACTCTCCAGCAGAGCTTGGTGGCTGTGGCTAAGGGCTGCCACGCTGGGGCTACTGCCATCTCCACCCCATGGCTCTCAGTGCCCTGTTTCTGGCTGGGCTCCTTCACCACACCATGCAGGAAACTCGGAGCCACTTCTAGCCAGAGCTGGGTCTGGAAAGGAGCGTCTGCACTCGCTCTGCACAAGGGCACGCTGCCAGGGACCAAGCTCTCCATGCACCAACTTGGTGGGAAAGCAGGTATCAGAAATCAAACAAAAAACCCACCAGCTTTTCCAGTAAAGTCATTCCTAAAATGACATAGTCTATGGCAGGGTTTCTGAAGCCCTGAACTCTTGCTCTCAGATAGTTTCTTCTTTTCTGTTGCATAATGGAGCCTGGACAAAATCCACACTGCCATTTACCACGCTGGCATGCAGATTCCTTTGCTAGAATAGAGTTAAGCCAAACAGATCTGCATGAAAATCTGCAAAACCTGAAAGGCCAAAAAGCAAGGCTGCAGCAGCTCCTCCTCCCCGAGTTTCCAGGGCTGAATTGTGAATGTACCTCCATATGGGCCGGACAAACCCAGAACCAGGGTGTCTGACTACCACAGGCTCTAGGGTCAAAGGCTAAATTCCGCTCACACACTGAACTCTGTGTGGTTTTGTGGGCGCAAACTAGACTGGAACTTCAGTCCAGTGGTCTGAGGAAGGAGGAACAACTGTGCTCTTACTTAAAAAGGAAAGAGAAACAGAACTAAAAGCTGCCATTCCCTTGCAAATCCCAAGTTTTGGAGAAATTCTGCTGCACTGGGTGGCTTTCCCTGGGTGACAGGGCACTGGAGATCATTTCTACCAGGTTTAGGATCTGGCCCCAGTGGGACATGAGCACTCTCCATCCCATTGGACATTTTGTCTTAAGATGTTCAGCTCCCTTTCCTAGGGCTCCCTCTCCCTGCAAACCCCACGAGGGTATGACGAAGGCAAAGCTGTAAGCTTTGTGCAACATCACACAGGCTTTTCTGTACCTGTTGATCTTACAACAGTAGTTTAGGTCTCTGCTCTTACTTCTGTCTGGTTAGGGACTTCCTATCCCTGTTTACTCTCCTTGAGCATCTCCAGGCAGCCCCCAAGCGTCTCTCAGCCGCCCACTCAGCGTTACAGAGCAAGCCTATCACATCCCAGTTTTTAACAGTGTTTGGTGGATTTCCTCTGCTGTTAAAAGCAAAACAAGTTCTGTCTCACCCAAGCAGAATTACTACAACACAGAGAGGAAAAACCAAGGGAGATGGAAGGAAAAGCAAGGGAAAGTGGGAGCACCTCCAAGCAGGAGAAAGATTTCCAGCAAGGAAGCAGCACCCAGCCCACCATCACCAGCTCTCCTAGGCTGCCACAGGACCTGCTCTGCGGCTTTAGCCAGCGCCAGCCTGTTTACCCCACCACCATTTATCCACACTCTGCCACTAGCCGAGATGACCGTGGGGTGAAATATACCACTTTGATTTTCTCCCATTCGTTAACCGTGTCATTTCTTTTCAGTCACTGCCTGCAGCTGTAGCCGGTTCTCAAGGGAGCACTGGGGAGATAGGAGGGTCTGGCAGGTTGGACAGACTCTAACCAACACCTCGCCACTCATATTGTTGCCCTCATGTCACCATCGGCAGAAAGTGCATAGCCTACATTTGCCCAAATGCTTTCTCAGCTAATGCAATCCCTTCTAATACCTGTTGTGCTGTTCTTGGCTCACACCCTTTCAGGGGTCTTGCAGTAGTGCCAGCACGGAGAGCATGGCACATCCATATGGCAGGCTGAAATGTGACACTTCTAATGACATCCACTTTGTATTTCTTTGTCCCGGTGAGTGGTTTTTAACAAAAGGTGTGCTTATCACCAGTGGCCAGCAGTCAGTGTCACTCAGGAGCTGCCCAGTCACCAGCTGGGAGCATCCAGGTGTTGAGACCACAGATCGTAGAATCACAGGGTTGGAAGGAACCTTAATAGATCATCTAGTCCAACCCCCTGCCAGAGCAGGGCCACCTTAGAGCAGGTTGCACAGGAANTCATAATCCATCAGCATCACCCGTGAGACTGGGCAGGCCAAAGCCAAGGACTGACTGAACAACACTGTCCTCCACACCATGTAGAAGTGATGTCCGTACTAGCCCTGAAAGTGAACAACCCCAACCAGTTCTTCTCTTCTCTGACTCTGCAGAGAAGGAGGAGGCTTGAGTTCCCCCCAGCACCTTCTCAGGCAGCAACATCTCTACTAAAGCTGAATTAAAGTAGGCCAGTTGGATCAGGGAGTAGGACAAGACCAAGATTCCACCACACAATTTCATATGGTGAAGTAGCCTTCAAATACTACCTGTCCTCAGACGTTTTGTACCCAGTCCAGAACAAAACCAGGTGGCCTCATCCATACTGCACGGGCGTATAAATATACCTTGAGTAATTCTCCCAAGTCACTTCTTCAAGTAATGAATGTTGGTCTTTCCATTTTCTTATGCAACGTCAGTTGATACTTGAATCAGCAACTAAGAAGAATTAAAGAGGATTTCTAGTAACTGGGGTGCACTTACACTACCTCAGGGCACAACTGAGTGAACTGGCCAGTAGGTGAATTATTGCAGAAGTAATTTCTGTGTCACCCATCTCTGTTCTGCGCTGCAACAGCGACCTTTCAAGAGGCAGAGGAGTCAAGCTTTGTCACACAAAGACCATCTCCACTCAGACACCCTTCCAAGGACGATGAAAACCAAAACCCAAAAAACATTCTGCACAAACTTTCAGAGCAAGAGGAAGATCAGTTTTCCAAAGTTATTTTTGAGTAGAAAGGTAAAACACAGAAAGGCTATATATTTCAGTGTCTTATTGGAGCTTCATTTCCTTTCAATCACGTATTGTAAACCGTCTTCAGCACAAGGGGCTGAATATCCCAAAAAACTAAATGAGGAAAATAATTTTTCCAAGATTCTATATTTATTCTATATGGTTTATATCTAGATCCACTCTCCTCTGAGATAGAGGAGCTCCACCGTATCTGCACACAACCTCTTACCTTTGCACATCCAGGTTGCAGCTTACGGTTGTCTAGATGTGACTTAGACCAGCTTCCACCATGGCAGAAAATCAGGCTGCAGAGAGGCACGATTTTCTCCAGATGGGCTGACCTGACCTCTCTTCCAGGGTAGGGGGTGCAGGAAAGCGTAACAGCCAAAACCGCCATAGGCACCGAAGTGCCAAGTCTGAGCATAATCCCAGCCCACCATCTTGCTCTGCTCCACAGGGATCCCTAACCAGCCTGATTCATTGCCGAAGGTGTCCCTTTGGCACCTTGCTCTGGGCAATGATTGCTGTCTATTCAGGGAAATGTTTCAAACGAATTCCTTTACAGCCACTCCTTTTCCTCACTCACTCCCTGGTTTTCCTTCTTTCTTATTGCAGGTCCCAACCCTGCTGCTGAGCTGCCATAAAAGCCCTCAGGAGGCACAAGCATTAGGTTATTTCCCTTTCCAGCCTCTCATAAGCACTCAGAGGCAGAAAACACCAGGCCAGCCAGGCAGCCTGCTTCTCCATCAAACCCAGTCCCTCTCCACCCCACATTCCCAACCTCGCAGCCATTCCATGCCTGGAGAAGGCAGCTGGGGTGAGCTGCCACTTCCCCCTCTCCCAGCCCAAGTGACCTTAGTGTGAAGAAATGTTTTCCTGGTATTCAGCCTACGTTTCCCCTCGCCCAGTTGATCCCATTGTTTCTACTTAACCCTTCCTCAACTACTCAGTCACCCTGAGACCTCTAACTGTATTTAGCTGCCATACACATTTCTGAGATGCTTTAGGTACGAGTAATTCAGGTTAGCAGCTTATATGGCACACCAAGAGACATGGTATATGTTCACATGCCCTTCAGATGTCCCTTATTTCAGGTTTTGAATTAAACACAGTGACTTTCTGTTGAAAGTTAGCGGTAAGAAATGTAACATCAGTGGAACAACCTTACTTGCCACTTGCACACAAGGAAAAATCTCTACATCCCCTCTGAGCTCTCTGCAGGACCTGCTTGGTTTGTTCACCCCATGCCTGGTGTCCCCCATCACAGCCTTGCTGGTATGCGCATAAGGAATCAAGACACGAGCATGGCTTCTGCTTCAGATAAAACAGGGCCACGAGAGTTGGGAAGGGGTCAGTGAGGAAGAGAAATATTGTTTGGAGATTGTGGTTCCAAGGTGAATCTTTGCAAACCCTTCTCCCAGGAACAGGGGTATTTCTTCTGGTGTGGGACAGTCCCTCTGAAGCTAGTTGGGACACCTAATGCACAAAAAGCATGGTTGTAACCCTTTTATATTAAGGCATAACCCAGCTGAAAGGTATCAACAGAGAGGGTACTGGGATGTTGTAAGACACAGGCGTGCTGTGGTTGCATGACTAACTACTGCTACTTGCAAAATCAAAACCCGTTCTTAACAAAATTTGTGGAAATCAGCGCGAGACCAGCTTTCTCATGTTTCCTACGAATTTCCATTATTTCTCCCACAAAAATTAAAAAGTATTTCTTTAAAAAAAAACCCCGAGATGTGGAATGACACAGGAATATTGCAGAATATTGTCTTCTGTGGGCAGCACATAACTACACTGAGCATCATTTTGTGAAGCCCAGAACTCCCTCGGCCTTTTGATCTTTTTTAATCCTTTAAATACTTGTCACACTCTCTCCAGAGAGGACTTCACGTCCATACCATCAACATGGGCACGTGAGGCTCAGTAGCCTTATACTCCAGATCTCCCCCAGGCTTTCTTCCCAGCAATTTGCCTCCTTTCAGCCATTCAAAGTTATGTCCCAGGAACTTCCTCCTTTGTACCAGCACTTCTATTTATAAGGATCAATCACAAGCAGAGCATTTCTTCAGCAAAGCATAGTACAAATTGGGCCCTGTGCAAAGTTTTCACCAGTTTCTTACTGAAAGAGACAGTTTCATTGAAGATTCCTGAGCCAGACCAGAAAGTTCAAACCAGCAGGCAAGTTTCTCAGTTGGAACAAAACTCAAAGGTATGAGCGCTTCCAGTCTCCTTGACACAGCTTTGAAGTCTTCCCCACCAGCAGGCCTGTCCTTTGCAGGGATATGCCTGCTAGGAACCACGCCGTTGCCTTGCCAGGATGGGTGAGGAAGGGTAGAGTGGTGATGAATAATCCGCCAAAACTTTCAGGACTCAGTTTGCATCTTCCTATTACCCTTATGCAAGCCTGTGGATTAATTAGCAGATTTTCAAGGCTTGAGGATGGCTCAGAGCACTGTTAAAGGGTTAATAACCAAGACTGTTTTCACAGACTGAAAGAAGGTCTGGCTACAACTTCCCTTTGTTTCCCTCCTCCTCCCTTCCCCACCTTCCCTCCTGCTGCTTCTTTTATGAACAGGTCTTTACTGTGCCTTAAAAGAAAAAAAATTGCCTCTCTGATGGGCTAGCTCTCTGGCTGCTTGGGGCTATCAGCGAGCCAGTCAGAGGGTGGCTTTTGTGATAAGGAAAGCTTCTTCCAGGCAGAGGAAGACACTGCCTGGGGCTTCTGTATTCACAGCCTTTCTATTTCTGGCTCTCCCTTTTCACAGGGCTTTGTTTGCTAAACCCTGCTCTCCCCCCACGGGACATTAACCTCAGAAGCAGAATAAAATGAACAAACAAACAAACAAACAACAAATCTGGCAGAGCCCACTCCAGAGATGAGGGTCTTTGCATCTTACCTCTCTGGTTTTGACTCCTTCTAGGGAGCTTGCTGGAAAGGAGACTAATTAATAGGAATGCCTTAACGGCTTAAATCCTGCTTTGTGGACTCCAGTTTGCTTCTTGAGGTGGAAAGTAGAAAGTAATCGTATTTTCAATATAGGCAGAGGTAGACTGTGCTGATACTGAGCCCAAAGCTATTCGAGAAAGGTCACCGCAATAACGCCATGCATAGGCTCAGAAAGCACCAAGGAGCTCCGAGGTGCTGGCACGGGATGTTAAGGTGAATAAAACAGACCCAGCCCCTCCCCTGATCCCTGACAGAAGGGTTTCAGCCCATGACATCAGCCCACAGCAGCTCCCCCAACCCCGGCATCAGAGATGCGACTGCCACCTGCACCCACACGACAGGCTGGGCGTCCCATCCCTTCCTCCTGCCTTGTCCTGTGCAGCACAGCTGGGTACCAGCACCGCCAGCAGCAAAAACACACGCAGAAGAGAGTAGTTAGCTATTTCCCCTCCATCCTTCACCACCTCTGTGTGCTTCCAGGCGGATCACAGCTCAGGTGCCCCGCTCAGCAGCCTCCAGCCCCCTCGGCTCACTCTGACTGCCCCCTTCACTCCTTTAGCCCACACACCCTGATGGCCATCACCACTGATGGTACTGTAAATCCACACTGCAGCCACGCTTTTCATGGGCCTAGCGCTTTGCCATCTCTTATCTTCCCAGTCCAGAGAGCTTCCGAATGCCAGGTTTTGTCTATGCCTGTCTCACACACAGTACAAGGACCCTGAACCAGGCACCACCAGTTTAATTTTACACTACATGGTAGCATGGTGACCTATTCCAAGACCTGGCGAGCTTAGCTAGAGCAGGGTCACACACCCAGCTTGACACCAGATTTTGAGGTAACACCTAAAGTTCCTTGTCACCACGTTGCCAAGGTGCCTAAAACACACGGGAAGGGTAAAGTGTCGCAGTCTCTCAAGATCCGCATAGGAATATATTTGCCAAGCTGCATTTTACCACTATCTGCTTTTCCACATTAGCTCTCTAGATCTAGCGTGTCTTCTTCCTGAACCTCTTGCCCCAAAATTTTCATCAGTCTTCCTGCAAAAGTCCATTTAGGCCAGTCTCATCAGTGAAGCATGCAGTTAACTACCTTCCCATCCTCTGAGGGCTTCTGTAGATTTTCCATGAGTGGTTATTTTGAACAATTTTTTTCCCCCCCCATGTCTCTTGAAACAAGCCGGCGATCAAGCACAAGCCTGTCTGACACCTATACAGAGGTCAAGCCAATTATTTCGCTCCTTGCCTACAGCCACTGAGGCAGTCACACTTTGCACCAACCTTTTAGCATTTTCATCACCTCCAGCCGACTGCAGCCTTACCCAGGGAGGTTTACGGATTTACGCCTTGTCACTGGTGACCTGCAAAATCCCCAAAAGCATATGCCACCTTCCTAGCACTCCCCAGTGCTCTCCTGAATAGCAAATGGTTTTTTATACCACTCCCTTTCTGAACTTCAAGCCAGCTGGTCCTTCAGCTAAAGAGTTCTCAATCTTGGGTGCACATTTCTCCAGGATCTGGAGAACAGCAGCGTTTTGATAAGGTACAGATAACAAGAGTATGTAGTGGTTTCCATCAACATGTGAAGCCACGCTTTTCCCAGGAAGGGACTGTCAGTGACCTGGCTGTAATCTTGGATGGTTCTCCAGGCTCCCAACTACCACTGACAAGGTTTGATCTGCTCACGTGAACACATTCCCATTCACTTTGTGTCTTGCTAGTTCATCCAGTTACTGCTTTTTGAGATCCAGCCCATCTCTTCGGTTCTTTTGCTTTGAGCACACACTCTTTCTCATCTGGCACCAAGCAAAGATGAACAAACATTTGTGTGCTCAAGGCACAAGTGGGCAGCAGTATCATCTGGTCTAATTGAAGCCATTTCTCCTGGTAATTTCCAATGGGTCGACAATGGTCTTGTCAAAACCAGCCCTTGGACACTTGCTAGGAGCTGCAGCAGGAAAAGGGCTGGTCAGAGCAGCAGCAAGTCCTTTTATTTTCACAGAAACCACTGAGCAGCTCTGCCAGAGCTACAATATTCCCTTACTGCTGGCCAGTGCCTGGATGAACGCTGTGAACCCCGAGGCGAAGGACTTTCATAGCCCATTACCCAGCCTCCTGAGCCATGCAGTTCCCAGCTGCCACTGCTCTTGACGGATCACTGTGCTCCACAGAAGCTCAGTCTCTGCTCTTTTTCTCCTCCAATCTCTAGCTTGGAAACAGAGTGTGAAAACACATTTCCCCATCTTCAGGTGTTTTTTCTTTCCCCTTCAGCACATCTGCCCCTAGCCCGTCACCTTGAGGGTGCAGGGAAGAAGACACTCAGCATTTCAGGAGATGTCATGTTTAACCTCGCGCATGATGGAAGCTGGAAATATGCATTATCAGTAGCACTGTGGGCAAGAAGCTGAGAATAACGGGTGGTGCAACTTGGAAGCTTCAGGCATAGCCACGGGAGGATGAGTGATGTGTTCTTTTATCTCAGCCTAACTCCCAGAGGGTCACTATCCTACAAACCTCTTGCTGAAAACTAGATACACCTTCAGTCTCACACAGAGTTACAAGCTCGATCCCTTCTCCCCTAATTAAAATAATGATTAGAGATTGATTAAAATTGACTAAATAAATTGATCAAAAAACTGATTAAATAAATTATTAGAGATGGTTATTGGAAAAATCAGGAAGCGTTGCTCCCATCTTGAAACTTTGCAAGCTTGGTGGCATACGCACGGGGAGCCTGGCAGATCCTGAGCACCAAGGCAGAAAATCCTTCCCCTACCAGCAGTACAGTAGTATCTTATGGATGTTTTCATTGATAGGTACCAGCATGCTTTGCAGATGTAAGAAGCACGTTGTCACCACTACTACAAGTTCTGGAGAGCAATCAGGAGGTGGCAAGGCCAAGGTTAAAGAATAGCAATGGAAAACAGGCAAAAGCACAGAAGACAGTCAGGGAAGTGATGCAAAGCTGTGCCCTTTGTAACCAACACAGGTCAAAACGTCCCCATTTTCAGAGAAAGCCCCTGGAAACTGGTCTTTAAAGAGCTGCCAGAAGCCATTCAAGAAGCCAGGCCGGGGCTTACCAAACCTAGTGTTCTTCCTCTATGTGGATTTCCCCATTTTAACTTCCATTTAGCTGCTCAAGGCTAACTCTAGGTAATACCAGATAAAACTGTGCTAAAACACGTCAACGGCACAAGGGGAGGAACATATTTGCCTGTCTCTGTCCCTCTGAACTCTACTTCTAAGCCAGAAAAGCCTGAAGCAATAAATATACTGGCAGAGAGACTCCAAATGGGTAGAGGCAAGACCTGCCATGCTGCCAGGTAGCCAGGTTGGCAGAGGAGGGCATGCCTACAACTCCATAGTCCATCCGCACGCCCAGAGCCCAGCTGTGCATCAGTTTGCAGGGAAACTTTGCAGTCTGATGGCTCCATGACCTATGAAGCCAGGCTATGTCCCTCAGGAAAGCATCATTGCATCCCTCTTCACCCAGAGGGGAAACTCATCCACACGCACTGGGACGTTTTTCTTGTGACCTTTTCTTGCAAGTGTCTCTTGTGGGTCCCTTCCCAGCCCAAACACTTTCTACTGAAGTCAACACCACAGATTTAGCTCTGGCTACAACGTGGCTCCTGCCTTTATACCAGAGGCCAGTGCTGCAGGCAAAACCTCATTTCCAGTATAAGGGACTTTATTGCTGCACAAAGACTAGGAGACCATGCCTGCTCCCTAAAGCTCAATCGAACAGATAGAGGTCCATTATCCTCATTTTACAGGAAGCCAGGCAGAGCTTGGGGGACAAAAGGATTTTCCTGAAAAGGCTGTGTCAGTCCTTGAGCCCATGTGCAATACTATGCTGCACCACAGCCCCTCTGCACCTCCTCATTACCACTGACACACGCAGCATTGTCTCTGTGCCACTGACCAGCATGTGCTCAGCCTCAATTAATCTTCTGACATCCAAAATCCAGCACTGTCACATCACTGCTGGACCACGGGATGAGGAGCTGCAGGTCATGGCGACCGAAGCCTCATTTAAATGCCGCATGCCCACCCGCAGGGACTGCAAATACACCAAATATGAAGGACAAGTAAAGGGTGCAAAGGGATCGCTCCGAACGTTCAGGGCAGTTTAAAGGGAGCAGGCATGAAAGTTTTGCTTTAGCAAAGAATCTGCAATCCAGCTGACACGTCCAAACCCTCTGCCTGGGGCGCATCCTCACCTGGATCAACACTCCACTCCTTACAGGGTACTTCCTAACAGTCTATTGATTTCAACAGATGTCCCAGCAAACGTGTTACAGAGAGAACTACAGCTCAGCAGCAATTGCAAGTTCACATGCTAACAACTCACTGCTCAGTGCAGAAGGGAAAATGAGTGTTGAGAGGGTAGGTTATTGGCAGGTCAACATGGTGCTTGTAATTCTGGTAACCAGCAGCCCACCTCAGAGCAGGGGTAACAGGAGCAGGAGCAGCACAGCCTCCCCTCCGTACTCTGTCCTCAAAACCAATATCAACTCCTGGTTTAGCTTCCCAAGGCTCCTGCCACCCTCCCAACGTATCTCCATCCTCGTAGGAAAAATCACTTGCCAGCCTCAGCTCTACCAGGGCAAGGTGTGTCCCAAAACCCGTGTGCCTGCCAGTCCCAAGTAGGAGGTGACCTCCTCATGAGCACAGTCCAACCAAAACACTGGGCCTGGGGAACACAATGAGGGGCAGAGTGGCTTGGCCATGCGAGGAAAGGTCTGGCAGGCAGCATTATTTGGGAGCAGCCCCTGCTAAGGAGTGAAGCAAGGACTGAACTTCTGTTCTGGGGCTCTTTGCGCTTCCTGTTTGGTGTGACAGCTTCAAAGGGGAATTAGTATTTACAGGGCTCTGGTCACGTCATCCCATTGTTCCCATGCAGTCAGGAGGCTGCCTGGAGAGAGGAAGAGAGAGCAGAGCATCCCAGAAGGCTGCCCCAGCCACGGCTCCCTGCCAGCAGTGGCATTGTGCAGGGAGGTAAGGCAAAAGGCACGGTGGAGTCTGTGATTTCCCACCTGCTGCCGCAGGAGCAGCACAGAGAGGGGCAGTTAGACTGCTGGGAGCACAACTCCTCCCTCCCCAGGGAGAGGACAGGGGAAGGTTTTTTCCTCTGGCAATCTAGAAGATGCAAATGCACTCCAAAGTCCTTTTAGACCCAATGACATGAGTCTTAAAGCCTATTGAGGGATGCCAGCTTCTCAGCTGGGCCAAAGCAGTCCCTTTTCCAGAGTCGTTATGTTTTTTGATGCGCACAGATCAAACTCATACCACAAAGATGCCTGGTGCCTTCTGCACAGGCAAGGAGAGGAGGCTCCTGCGAAGGGAGAGCATGCCAACGGGGCCCCGAGGCACCCCAGGAGGAGAAAGCAGACCACTTCAGCCCACCCTACCCAGGTCACGCACATCAGTGGGGATGCACAGCAAAGCAGAGGTCAGGGGAGAGAAGAAAACAGGAATCTCACAAAGGGAATTTGTGAAGGAGAGGGGAATGCAGGACAGGAGGATAAAGCAGAGAAAGCAAAGGAAAGCTGGGAGCAACTCCCATGCATGCAAGAGTCCTCAGCAAGAAGCAGCACAGCATAAATAAAAGCCATTTTGGGGGTTACCTCTAGATGTTGCTCTTCAGTGTTGCTTGCACAGTATCCCCACTAAATAAGAGGAAGCCATTTTGGTCTTGATGGAAAGAAGGGGCAGAGAGAGAAGAAAGATGCACCAGGAAAACATCTTGCATCAGTACTAAGCCACAGCTGAAGACAAAGGCCTTTTATAGGCAAGACCAGCCGGGCTAAGGGATGTCAGTAAATCTCTCTGATTATATTCTTCACCTGTGCCAGGAGAGACCTGCATCTCCTAGGGCTGCACATGAATGAAGGCAATAAAGATGATGAAGCACTACGATGATACAGCAACGGGGCTTGTGCAAGTTCACACGTAAGTAAAACTCTGTTTCAACTCAGTCAGTAGCAGGAACTGTCTGGGTGACCACTTTTTCCCAGATTTTGAAGTCTCTCTGAATTCGTACTTGCAGAACTGCCTTGACTTAGTGCTGGTTGCATCTTGGGCACTGTTTTCCCATGGATCGGGACACAGGCTCTCCCATGACAGGCATGAAAGCAGATGAAGCATCTCAGACAAAATGAGGTACACATGCACAGCTTGGCCTGTGAGAAAGATCCAGCCTCCAAATTTTGACAATCAACTTCAGAAGACCCAGAATTTCACCTGCAGTATTTGCTGACATATCAAGCAACCATGTAACGCTTCGCTGAATGAGAACTTCTGCTTCTCTATAGCTTTGGCATGATTTTATACACGATGTTTTAATTCTTTTTTTGTTTGTTTCCTTTCCCCATTTCGTTTCCTCTTTAAATTCCAAGACAACTGCCTGTGTGGAAGGATAGCAGCTGCTTTATTCCTGGAATTAGCGCTCAGTTACTGGACTGGCAAACACTGGGCTTTCTGCAGGAAACTCGGCTTTCCTGATTTGTTGCTGTTTTCCTTAGGCTGCAGCTAATATCTGCTTAGAGCCAGAACAGACGTTTGGGGTTTTGTCTATGGAAAGAAAGAGTTCACTCCTTGTCAGCTGCAATGTGCGTCCTTTCAGAAACAGATATAGTTTTGCTCTTTGATTTCAGCAAGACATTTCGGCAGCGTTATGAATCCAAACCTTTGGCATAACCATGCAGGCAGTGAGACAGAGAGAGAGACTTCACCGAAGTATGAAGAGCAAAGGGGATCGCAGCTCAGCGCTGCATGAAGGGCGCAGGAGTTCTCCCCACACAGCCCTCGGTGGCCGCAGAGCCGATGGCACAAAGGTAGTGCAGAAAAGGGCCCAGGCTGCAGTACCTTGCTGTCATGTCCACTCATCACAACCGGTACAGCTCCCTCCGTGCCCAAAAGAACTGCAACACTTCATACCTCCACGTGCAAAAAGAGTGAAAGCCATTCAGGAAGTCTGGGATTTGTACATCAGACCAACAGCAAAGCTACGGAGAGTGCACCATACATGTATCTCCTCTGTGACAGACGACAGCTCGCTGGGAAAAGATTAAAGCTTCCATGCATGGGGAGACTTCTTGGATAGCCAAAGAGCTGTTTTAAGGGCTGGAGGAAAGCAACATTGTGCTTGCATTGCCACGAGCCCGTTGGAAGCAGAACAAATGCTGTAACAAAGCTTATTTTTTGCCTCCAGGGGCCAAGAGGCTCAGTTAAGTCCAAATGTGTTTAAAATAAGAGCTGTAACATTTGGGTGATGATCCAGTACTGAGTGAAGCTTCTAAAAACGTGAAGTTTCCCCAGCCTTGCTCGAGTAACCACTCTGAGGAAGGAGGGGGCAGACTCAAAATACTACTGAAAAGTGTTGTAAAGACTCACAGCCTCTAACAAAAAACGCCCAGTGCCATTTTCTGAATGGAAAGGTGCATTGCTTAAAAAAAAAAGGATAATCTCTTCACTTTCTGTTCAGGCATCCCACCCCATCCCACCTCAGGTCTTTAAAATGACCCTCCCGGGAAAGGCAGGTAATGTCCTCTGGTCAAGTCAGAGTCCTCTCCCCGCCTCACCCTGCTGCTCAC
This sequence comes from Rhinoptilus africanus, assembly GCA_013400135.1. Classification (NCBI taxonomy): domain Eukaryota; kingdom Metazoa; phylum Chordata; class Aves; order Charadriiformes; family Glareolidae; genus Rhinoptilus; species Rhinoptilus africanus. Next base: position 542,653 of record VXBO01011204.1, read on the forward strand.
CAGCCGCCCTCCTTCCCTCGCCTCTCCTCCGTGTCCATGAGCAGGCTTTGGCTGGCCCTCGAGCTTACACTCCCTTCTAGCAAACGTGACCCCGCAGCACTTACTCATCACTCCTATCTGCACGAGCCCGCTCAGGAAGATTACTCACATAATTATGGGCCCAGCTACCCTGCAAGCATAACCATGTCTTTGCTGCTGATTTTCAGTTCCCTCACCTGATCTCGTTTCCACAATAGCGGCGAGCTACAATCCCTCCACCTTCCCCCAAGCTGACCACGGTGTTAACTTTGCAGCCATGACAGAGAGCAAAGCACGGCGAACTTTCCATATCACCACTTTAGCTCTCAGCTGTCCGCGCCAGCCACAGCCTCCCCACGATGGTTAACTCTCCTCAAGTCTCACCAAATTCTCACCAGCTCTGGTGTAGATAGTGTCCCCCACCAGTCATCCCACATACTCTCACCCCAGGTGCCAGACACCCAGAGGAGCAGATCCCATTCTTCCATGGGTCCTCCATGAACATGGGAGGATGTTCATGATGGGTAAAGCTGGTTGGGCAGCTAGGTGGAAGCTGAGGCTAGGGACATGTGCAGGATGTGTGCTGAGACATCCCTGTGGAGGTGAGCTTGGATGGAAACACAGAGGAGAGCAGTGCCTTCAGGGAGCAGAGAAATGCCAGCTGGACTAAGCCACCACACTTAGATGTGGAAAGGATGCAGGACATTGAGCCACGTTAGATGCCATCATCATCTACACTGTAAGAGTTTGCTGTGTCCAACAGCGGGGAATACCTAAGCAGGTATTCCCAAAGATGATATACAAGTAGTTGACATGGCCAGTAGCTAAGTAACAAGCATTTGTGTCTGGGCACATACACTTTTAGGGCTGACAATGCCCCCAAGAGCAGGGAACTACAAGTCATGGGTGAAAATGGGGAGAAGAGAAAGAAAGAGAGCAAGAGTAGAAGTGAAGCCTCAGCATCTCCTCCTGCTCCATCTGGAGCCACCAAAGGCTGCCTGCTCTTCTGGGAGGCAAGGGCACAAGGCTGGGCCTCTCAAGCATAAATGTCTGCAAAATCAGTGTCCAGATAAAAAATAGCAACAGGTTTGGTTTTGGCATTGAGTTTTTTAAAAAAAAACCTGAGTGAGCATGGTTTTGATCGTGCATTTTTGTGTTGGGTTTCTGCTTGTTTTTAATATGACCTGTGTTCTCTTTTCCTTCCATTTCTGGACCTTCTGCATGCTTTACTTTCTCTAGGTTTTCTCTGAAAAAGAAAAAAGAAGGGGGGGGGGGGGCGGAAATGTTCCTTTTCATTTAAAAAGAAGCTGAGAATCCTTGACAATGGGATGACTCCAGCAGCTGGGCTTTTAAGGACACTCTGGAAATTACAAGACTCCTGATAAAATCGTAGGAGTTGGCAAGGCCATATTTCCCCTGCACAATTATGATTTCTTTGCCTGTGGGTATCACTGTGTTGAAATGCCTCTAAAGTTCCTGCTATGTCATTGAATTTGCATGCATTTCTTTTCGGTTCTTTCCTTCTCCAGCCTCTGCCAGAGAGTAGACATTCCTGAAAATCAACTAAACCACGCTGCCATAACTTTACAGCCTGAAGACCTTGAAGCAAATGAGCCTTGAAGAGTAATTGTAGCATTACAGGCACCAAATGACGCTGAATTACGCAGCACTTAGCGGACACTGCTTTAGTGGATTGATTTGGGGAAAAACGTTGGGTAACATGAGAAAAAAATTCACTTTTCCAAACGATACAGCCATGCTAGCTAAAACTGTCGCTGTTTTCAACTCAATTAGCAATAAAAAAATGGGACTCCTCCTTCAGCTGCATGGCGGACCTGGACTGGAAGAGTCCCGTTTTAAACAGTTAAACCTCTGCTGGGAAAGGACCTCTCCTTTTAGAGAGCATTTTAACCCACCAAATTTACGCATCCCCCTCTGGAGCACCTGCGTTGCTGTGAGAGGTGCTGAGAGCGAGTCCACACCAAATCCAAGCACTTTAGGTAACAAGCATCAACCGGGATGAACCAGGTCTTGGAAGCAGGTGTGAGCCAATGCTTCCATTCTGGTGGCTCACATACTGTGGGATGCATGGACCTTAACCAAGATGAATCTTCCTAGCATGATAACTTAACTTCTGTTGACAGCAGAAGAGTTTTTTGTTGTTTAAAAGCTGTTTAGGAACCATCTCAGTAGCATTATTACTAACCAAGCCAAAGGAAAAGCAGCAGCAATAGAAATAATGAAGCAAACACAATGGTTATGTGTTCAGTGGTGTCTGGTGATGTATATTCATTGTAGGGGGGGTTGGACTAGATGAGCTTTAAAGGTTCCTTCCAATTCAAACCATTCTATGTGAACTAATCATCGACCATCTCTATGTGTTCACATGCAGGGTATTTCTGCACACTCTGCAGATGGGCTTCAGTATTATTATTATTATTATTATTTCTGTTCTTCGCATGTAGGAATCAAGATGAAATTAAGCATTAATTAGGAATTAATTGCTCAAGATCATGCAGGAAATGGGTGAGGACTGAGGAACAGGAAGTAGGTGTTCCCCTGCCATGACCCTCACGTGGTAGTGGCTTCCAACCAAAACCTTGGCATTGCATAGGACCTGGCAAACACAAGGCTGCTGTAACTTTTGGAGGCCCTTTTCCCCCAAACTTCAGTATTTGTCATGGACAAGAACTTGAGAGAAAGTGGGAGGGGAATGGGGGAAAGTCTATTTAGGCCCTCACCTCTGCTTCAAGGGTACTGGTTTAGCAGTGAGAGCGATGGACAGGGCAGTGGAAAGAGCAGGAGCTTTAATGAGTTGACCAAGAAACCCCCATGCAGCAAGTACATGAACTGTCTCGCATTTCTGGCTGGCGAAGATGGGCAGCACGTGGCTCCCGTGTGCCAGCATGAGGAGCCATACTGTGCACCACAAGAGCAAATAACCCTACCACTCCCGGAGCATCGCTTCATCCCAGAGTATACTCCAAGCATCCCCAAACTGAGGGCAGCACGTGCTAGGTTTCCCAGTGCTTGCCCGCCACGTTGTGCCACATCCTTCATCCTCCTTCCTGAGCTTCCCACGCAGGCAGGCCAGCCGGAAGAATAGCGAGCACCACAACTTACCCCTGCACGTGATGAAGCAAGAGTTTGAGGGAGGACAAGCAGGAGGCAGGGATAAGTAGGTGACAGTCTAATTAAGGAACGCATGATAACTCCTCGAACTGGCAGCCAGGCTGACGGCATTTCCTGACTGCGGGATGCTGCCAGTTTTGCCACCTCTGAGCTTACCTTCACGTGGGTTTTAGACACGGACCTTGGCACCACCGGGCTGATGGAGAGGTGTCCAGTCCACCCTCCCGCTTGCGTGCACGCAGGGAGGTGGAAGCGGAGGCTTTAGGTTACCTTTTGGATTGCCATTCGTTGTTGGGTGTTTAAACACAGGTGTCTGCCGCTGTTGACACTGAGTGATAAGTGGAGACATTTTTTCCATCGGAAAGAATCTCAAGAATTTCCCCGTTCTCTCTTTATTCTTTTTTTTTTTTCCTTCTGCATCATGGTAAGGAGACTGTTACAGGGGGGTGCTGGGCAGCTGGCATGAGGCAGAGGTGAGACGGTGCTTATTTAAAAATTAGATCCCCCCTCCGTTCCCTTCTCACAAGCACAGCTGCTCCAGTACCATGCTTCAAATGCTCATTTAAATTGAAGTCTTCCTCCCTTTCTGCACCCCCAGACACCTCTAATAGCTGGTTCTTAACGCTTTAGTCCCTAAATTTGTAAGCTGTTCCCCCAAAACAGCAGCCAGCAGCCACCTCCAGGGATTAATTATCCCTGCAGAAGCAGGAGGAGCAGTGGCACCCTCAGTGTCATCTCCATCCCCGAGGCTGAATTTGAACTGTTGCATCCAGGCTCACAACACAAGCCTCCCCATGTCCCACTAAGAGAAGAGCAAAATGCTCAGAGCTTGGGATGGCAGCAGGGAGAAAAGCGTTCAGATGTAAAACACAAAAAGGAACTTTTTCACCAAAAGGGGAAAAGTAGGCACGAGCCAGGAGAGGGGCCCCCCTTCTCTCTCTCCTTGCCCATCTCATGGCACTCTAAAACAACCCAGGCCACATGGTACCATCACCAGAAAGCTCCTATTAATTTTTTTTTTTTATGCTTAACTGTGTCTCAGCTCTATGTTTCCAGTCATTTCTTATGTCACTCAAGCTGGTTGGATTTTTTTCCCCAAGAGAAACCAAGCCTGCCTTGCTCTGGTACACCCTGGGGGGCAGGAGGAAGACCCAGTGACCCGCCACACACGTGCTCACACACCTTCCCAGCACTGCGTACCGGGGGTAAACCCTCGTCTCGCAACAAGCTAGCTGAACATCCCCAAATACACGTGTGTGGACATGTGTGTGCGCAAACACAAGAGGCTGAGATGCTCCTACATGCACGGGAATGTCTCTGCATGTACAGCCTCCCCCTGGCCCTAGCTCTCCTAGGACTTTGGTGGAAAACATGAGCGCAGCCAAGGCACCTCCAGCCCTCCTGCTGGTATCCATGCCTGAGTGCAGCTCTCCCTCTTGGGTTGGCGGTGACACTAATAAGCAGGCACCATCCCTGCCATAGGATGGAAAATATGAATGCTCTAAAAAAAGCCTTGGTGCGGTAGAAAGTCAGGCCCAGGGGGACTAAACCAAGCACGCTGGGACACCAGCTTACCCCTATGATGGGATTTGGCCATTGCACAAATGACTAATTGCCTGTCTCTTCAGCTCCTCACAGCAATTAGTGGCTCTGGTCATCAGCCGTCCTCTGGGCCATGAGCTGGGGAGGCACAGGGTCCCTGCCACTGAGTTTCTTGGGAGTCTGGGCCAGCAAAAAGCCAGGCCATTCAATAGGTGTTGTTTTCATGGGAGGTTACATTATAAAAAACACAACCCCTCATTCCAATGTAATGCTGGCCTCTCTTGACACATCTTCTTGTGGGCTGGGGAAATTTTGGTGGCAGTGGAGCAGGAGAGGTGGAAGTCCTTGCTGCAGATGCTGCCAGCTCTGCTGGAGAGGATACAAACCTCTCATCCAAAACTTGCAGAGTGTAGAATCGCGGAAAGGTTTGGGTTAGAAGGGACCTTAAAGATCATCTAGTTCCAACCCCCCTGCCCTGGGCAGGGACACCTCCCACTAGACCAGGTTGTTCAAAGCCCCATCCAGCCTGGTCTTGAACACTTCCAGGGGCCATAAACCGCCCTTTTTCCTCCCAAAAGGATACCTCCCCTCGCCCCCAGCCCACTGCATGGGGCTGCACATCTTTGCCCTTGAGGAGCCCCAGAGCTGCCCTGTATGTCTCTCCCACCTCAAAGGAAGGGGACAATGAAGGGCACAAAGGAAAAGGTGAACAGGCATGTTTTGACCAAAGGATAAAGAGGCCAACCTGCAGATGAAACATTACCACTTCAAGGGGGAAAAAACAGATAACAACATTAGTCACCACTCAGCAAATGAACTACAGCCTCCTCAGCCAGCAGAAGCTATGAGGAGCCTTCCATCCTCCTCCTCCCTGTTGTCCTGCCCCTGCTCCTGCCCGTTTATGATATGACTTATGACAAAACAACTTATGAAAGGAATTACGCAACTGAGCTCCTAACCCTTTCCACCCTGGACTTTTCCAAAGCCTTACGCTTATCAGGTAATTGTGCTGGAGACACCAGCTGCCCATCACAAACCCTGTCCTGTGGTGGTTTGTTTTTTTTTTTTTTTTAATGAGGCCTCAGCTCCTTAATTGCTCACATGCTTTGTTGGGAAAGCTCAGTCACATGGGTGCAAAGGTAATCCAGGAAAAGTACTATCAGCGTGCCCAATTACGGGGGCTGGCACTGCCTTTGCTATTGAACTTTGCCTACAGCCTCGGGACCAGCATCCCAGCAGGTCACTGGGCGAAAGGGCATCTTTACACCTCTCAGTGCAGACCCGTGATGGCTCTGCAGCTCCTGGGCCACGTGCCCTGTGGGAAACTTGGCTCGAGCTGTGCTTGTTGCCCTGGCATTGCCCAGAAAGCCCATGTGATAGCCAAGAAGGTACACAGGAGCCTGCCTGTAGGTAACTACTGCCTTCAGCACCTGCCCAGGGCTGGCCAATACAGTCCAGGACCTACCAGAGCAGCATCCTCTTGCAAAGGTGGCCATACCTCTACTGTGCACCACCCAGATGCACTGGGATGTGGGACAGAAAGTTTGGATGCTGATGCTCCAACTCAGCCTGGACCAGCGGCTGGTTTCAACGCACCGCTTCCACTGCCAGCAGGGGACTGGTGCACACACACACAGGGAGCAAAATTGTTATCTGTGTTAGAGTAACTCCCGAGGGACCAAGCAGCGTGTCAGGTTTTGGGCCAGGCATCGCACAGACACGGGGTAGAAGTCACGTCGCGTGGGAGCGTGTCTTGCATGAAGCACACAGGCACGAAGCAGGTGGGTGGGTGAGCCATGCTCCTGCGTGTGCAGTGCACCGGGGCTGGAAAAAAACCATTATTTACTATTTCGGTTTGCTTGTTTCAGACTTTGCTCCAATTTCTGTAAAACAAACAAAATCACCTACCAAAAAAACCCCAAGAGAACAAACAAGCAAACAAACAAATACCCCAAATAAAAACACCAGCCAAAAAAACCCTCCTCTAACTGCAGCCCACTGGGTCATCTCACCCAGCTTCAGATGTTCTGGTAAACAACATGCATAATGACAGCCACCAGGCTTCTCCAAGCACCTCCGCACATCTGTAATATGTAACGCAGCCTATGAAATCTATATCGCTGTATAATTAGGAGTGCTCAGAGCGGTGACTCAGACGTTCCAGTGTGCTTTCTTCTTGTCGTCGGCGTACAAAATGTAGCTTTACTCATTTTTTCCGGTGACTTTGGACTTTAAAAGCAGTAATTAGTAAAGTCAGCTTGTTATCAGCTCCTGTCAGTAACCCGTCCTCCCGCCAGTCCTCCACTGCGCTTTGGTCAAGGCAAAGCTTTGGCAGTCGTTTCCCAAGGCTTGCTTTCATCCGGCGGATTGAGGCAGCGGAGTGAGAAAAAGAGGTCCTAAACCTGCAAACCCTTCCACGCGTCTTTGTTTTAAGCAACTTGACTATTGAAGTAGCTCCAGACTGGGTCTTTATATAGTGTGGTAAATAGCAGGGAAAACACAAAATAAAACTTTAGAGGCATCATTTTCTCACTTGTGTTTCTAGGGATGGCTGGGCAGGCATCGACCGAAGCAAAGTGAAAATACTGTCCTTGCTCACGATGCTTTTCCTACCGTGCTTTTATGGTGGCTTTCACCTACTCTGCTCACACAGCATTTCGCCCCCCATACATCCCCACATACCACTGCATCTGCGGCCAGATGAAGGGCGGATGGCAATCCGTTACTTACCACCGCTCACGGGCGTTCAGCCTGCGAAACGTTTCAAAGGGCGTTACGGAGCCTGCGCTTTGTGAGGGGACAGGGGAAGCTGCTGTTTCCTCTAGCACACTGGTGGTCCCCATATTTTCTTCCCTGGTGGGACAGGCTGGTTGCGGGACCCCAGCAAAGGAGGTTGAAATATCAGCATCCTCTTGAAATCCGTGGGAAGGCTTCGGTCCAGCCAGCCTGCACGGGTGAGCCACCACTCAGAATACTTGGACTGGCACGCGTGGGAGCAGAAAAACGCTCCAGAGAAATACTCAAGTCCACAACATTTTACTAAGAAAAATTAGAGTGAAAGAACAACTTCTCCTAAATAATTCAGGTGATTCCTGATAAGTTGATTGTGCTTGTCTGCCGTTTGTTACTGTGAAGCTCTGATGCACGTGGAAAGATAACGACACTGCCTGAGACCCACCTACAGCCAGAGGTTCCCTCTAGGAGGGAAACGACGCACGTGGAGGCGAAGGAGCAAACAGGATCGGGCCCTTCAGCGGGGCTGGATGTATAGACCTCTCCATGTTATAGAAACGGAGGCATTGACACCTGAAGGCACAAACACAACAAGGCGACAGCACAAAAGAAGCTCGGGGTGAGGTTCAGCTCACCCAGTTCAGTTGCCTGAGTCAGGCACGCAAACTACATGGTTTATCTACATCATCTCACCAGTGAGAGCCAGAGGACCTCCAAGAAGTCATTCTTCCCAGATAGGCTGTTAAAATGCATCACCTTCTGGAGGTGTTTACCTCCTTCATGGAGTACAGGAGGAGGCTAAACAATTACCTCAGGGCTAGACACCCAAAGTTTAATTAAGAGAGAGGCAGCTCAGAGTGACTAGCCCAGTGCCGGGATGGGAGGTGGCATCACAGGTCTGCAACTGGGAGCTTTTTGCTGGCTCCCTGGGTGAAACTCAGCCAAATAAACCATCTCTGCCAACAGTGGCAGCTCTGGAGATTTCTTCTGAGCAGGTGTCCTCACAACTGATTGCTGTTTCATCCCACCAGGCACCTTCCATGGAGGCAAATGGCTAAGGTTTGTTGGAAGAGAAATGTATGGAAAGTCACAAATGGCAAGTCCCTATAAAGCAGCAAATACTTACATTAAATGGCATGCAAACTGCAGCCAAACATATTTTACAGAGGTCAGTAACAGTTACGGAGATTAAGCTGCTCAGATTAAGCAAGGCAGAGACAGGACACCCTGGAGAAATCTCTTGGGCTGCTATGGGGAAAAGCTCTAAAGGATGCTGCACGGAGAGGAGCAGACAGGCAGGCTGTGGTCTGTGAAACACACTACAGCAAGAACCTGCTGGGCAGCTCAGAAAGGCCCTGGAATGGGTCAGGACAGCCCGAGCATCCATCTGTGAGCGCTGGTGGTGTGGCACAAAGCGTGGCTCTCGTCTGCCCTGTATGAATGCCTACAGGCTCTTCCTTCTACCGCACGCAGGCACCCACAGCAGACCCAGCCAGGAATCGGCATCCAAGCGCTGCAGATTTTGGCAAATCCCATTTTAGCTCAGCTGAGCATCCCACGGACAGACAGGTCATGAGATTGAGCACTACAAAGTCCCTTTGTCCTCGGTCACAGGGAATAACGACCCCAGCACGGATCAGCTGAGCTTGGTGGGAACTGACAAGCCCCTGCAAAGCCTCCCCTCGGTCCCATCGCTGGAGTAATTTTATACACAAGACCCTGCTCTAAATGCCCCTCTGCCTCCTCGTCTTGTGAGGGTGTCCCAAAGCCCATCAGCTGGAGCATTACCCGATTAAACCCACCGATTCAACATCAGAACGTGCCCGTTACTTAAAAGGCTGCATGGAGGGTAAAGCAAGCTGCGGGCGCCAGAGCAGGGGAGGGCTGGGGGCTGAGAGAGAAATCCCACATGCACACACATGCACACACATGCAGAGTCCTCTCGGCACACCAGAAAGGGTTTCCCCACCCCAGGCTGTTTGCAAGGGTGCAGGGTGAGCAGCTCCACCCCTGCAGCTTGCCCGACCGCACAACTTCAGCCAGCTCACCTCCACCCCATGGGATGCAGGAGTGTGGCCACCCTGGGCACCAAACAGGTGCCGCGTTAGCCATTTGAAGTGGCAAAATCCCATCGTGGCTCTCATCGAAGCAGGGGTCGGTCCTCACCCTTGCAGGCAGCATCCCAAGCAGACAACCGCCACAGCGCTGGCAACAACTGCAGTGGAAAAGAGTTGTCACACACCACTCAGGAAGGCTTGTGCTTGACAAATATTTGTGGAGCTGATTGTAACCCGTCCGGCTCAGGCTCCTGAATGCAGAGAACCTGTGGGGAAGAGTTTAAACCCCCTGTAATACAGCTGCCTTCTTTTCCTCCCTGGGCACTGCTAGAGAAAATCATCTCCTCACCCCAGCTGAGCTGCTCCCAGCACGGAGCACAGATGGACTGGGCTGTTTAAATAGTGGTGAAAATTCCAGGGGTTTATTCCCAGGTGGTTTATATCAATCCCCACTTTTGCAGGCCAGAGCTAAAGGCATCAGCTGATGCTGTAGTTGGCTGAGGTGCTGGCTGCTGCTCCGTCTCTGCAGCTCACCGGAGAGCTGTAGGCTGTGGCTGCCAGCGGAGCCACCAAACAGGTACCAGCATCATGCACACCAGTGTGTGGCCATGAAGGTACCTGGAGCAGGGGGAGTGTTTGGGAGAGAGGTGCTTAGTGGCAGGACATGCTCTGGGACTGATGGAGCAAGAAATACTTGGGCTCCTGAGCTGGCTGAGGGCAGAATAAAGAAGGAAGTATTGAAAATAAAAGCAAAGCTGCTGTGACATTTTCATGCTTGGCTTCTGACATCCTCTCCCTCTTGTACAGTTGACTTCCTTGCTTATTTTTATCAGATGAAGCTGATGGTCGCTGCTACGGTAACCCTGTGTGGTTACAGCTCTGGCAGTGAAGAAATGCTCGATGCATGTTTCCTTTGTGGCTTCCCTCCCCACTCCGTCTTCCCACCCCTCAGGGCTCTCAAAAGAGTGTGTTTGACTTTGTTATGCCTTAGTTGTGAAGGCTGCCTGTTGCGACAGGCAGGGGTTCACTCCTCCGGGCTCTGCTCGCTTGGCCCACCGGCCACTGTTGTCACCCCTTCTTCTTGTCCTGCCTCTGCTGTCCTCAGTGAGCCCAAGCACAGGTCCTTGTACAGGGCTGGGTTTTTTCTGTTTTAACGTCAAGAAAGCACAAAACAACTCTCCCACGGCTGATAACTTGAGTTGGAAGAAAAAGCTCTTCATTGCCAGGATAAATTCTGATTTGAAACAACCACCAAAAAAACCACCTTCTCTTGCCTTGAGCACGCTTCTTCCCCTTTTAGAGTCATTATGGGGAAGGTGGCTCCAGAAGACAAAGTCTGGTGCTCTCTCCTACACCATGGAAACCAGTTCAACTCCAAGGGCTTCCCACCTTCCCCAGGTAGTGATGACCCATGTCTCCTGGGGTGGTACCAGAGCCTCATCAGTGGATTCACCAGTGCTCCAGCCTCATCAAAGCCATTTCTGCTGATGGTGTTTTACTAGCAACGGTTATGGCTTGTTGTACTTGAAATTTCCAGGCCCTCAGGCTCTTCCCCAGCTGGTGGGTCTCCAGTCCTGGTACCCAAACTGCACCAGGGTCTTACAAGCAGCTGCCCCAGGCCTTCAGCTCACACTGTGGCTGTTGGCGCAGCATGGCAAAGCCGAGCCTCACTCGACCCCTCCTCCAGGTGAACTTCGTAGGAGTGAATGTTAGGAGCTATGGAGGGGAACGGGAGCCCCGGAGCATGTCCTGGCTGCATGTCCAGCCCTTCAGGCACAAAACCACGGAGCACAAAGGACCTTCAGCCACACAGCCCCCCCTTCTATCACACCTCACAACCCCGTCCTCCTCTCCTCTCTGCCCGTAGCTAGCAGCCACCCATGGTGCCGTTCCTCACTTGGCAGCAGCTCTCATTTTCTCCATCTCTGCTCATCACCACGTTCACACGCGGCACTACCAGCAGTCCTAGGCATTTCCTGGGCGAAGGGGGTTTCTCTGAACTCAGTTCCCCCTTAAGGTGCTGGGCCTGAAACCTCTTCCCTCCCACTCCTAAAAACAACGCTCACAAGCTTTCATTTTTGCTATGACCAGTTTGCGCTTACTTCAGCAGAGCTGCTTTCCAGCCAGGTTTAACAGCCCTTCCTGAAGGTGGATGGCAGCAGTAGCTGTAGAAAAGAGACACCTTTTTAATGAGAGCGGCTGAAAAGCCGGTGCCACTGTGCTGTCGGCACCGGGCAGAGCTGAAGTTCGGGAGATGCCTTCACAGGCAGCCCTTCTGCTGCTGGGAGCCCCAGCACGCTTCACCCCTGCCCAAGCATACCTGGGCACAGAAACCCTCAACAGGTCACAACCCCCACCCTTTAATTCCAGCTTTTCACCAGGAGACCCTGTAACGCAGCAGCGACCTTGCAGCAGGGTGGGTAGATGTGTACCCACGGCATGGCCCCTGGAAGCACAGATCCATTTACACACAGCACACATTTCTAACAACTACAGGGACACCGGACTGGAACGTAATTAAACTTTGTGGTGCTTCTGTCGGGTCCAGGCCCCGCTCTTTGCTTGCCTTAAACTGTTCCTTTTCTGTCCAAACATAAAGAAAAAAAAGGCATAATTTGAACCATGAAACGCTCAGACCTTTTCTTCTTAAGCAAGGATTTCTGATGGTAATTGCTCTCGTTCATATAGAGATGCTTGGTGCCCAGGATTGCTTTTGAAGAGCTCAGAGCACGTGCATTACAGGCCATTGATCATCACATCCCTTGTTTTCTTTCAGGTGACTAGCAGTTGGGGGACTTTGTTTTGGTTTTAATTGCGCTTCAAAGCATAACAAAGCAGATCGACATCACAGGGCTGAAACTCCACGTCCTCAGCTGCTGGGAACTTCCTGCAAGAGCTAAAATGGGAAGAAGGCCCAGTTTATCCTCACATGGCAGCTGGAAGGCGATGCTGGTTCTCCTGTTGCTCTCAATGATAAGGAGGAGCGTGGTTACACCAGAGCAGGACTTTGATGCACACGAAGTGGACCCATGTCCAGGGGATGGCAGCTCCCTACGTGCAGCGTTGATGGCAAATTATCTTTGCACTCCTGCACAGCAACAATATTGCCTACCTGCACCCAAACCTAGGCAAAGCCAAGTGCCAAAAATTCATCCCTACAGTGTGTTTCAAATGAGTGTGTGCTTTGATGAAGCCGAACAGACATGGATGCACACCAAAACCAACAAACCAAGTATTTGGTAGAGTGAACACAGGCTGAACTAAGCAGGGCAGCAGTGCTCAGCTTGCAGCATCGCCAGTGGCAACTACAGGACAAATGCCTCAAGTCTAAATGAGATCCAGAAGAAGAGACATCGCTCTACATGCAAAGAAAAGTCCATATGCCACCCATTAAGTTCTTGGGATGGCCTATGGTCACCCATTCAGCAGCCAGCCCATTTTCATTTGGTCATCAAAGTTCCAGTTGGACCATAACAGCTGGAGCCAAGGACCAGGAAAGCGTCCCTTCCCACCATCGTTCTCTGCCAGCATTGCTCCAGGCTGATACAAGGCAGAGCAAGCCCTGCTCAGAGGCCAGTCCTTCTAGTCTGGCCCCAAAATAGCATGATGCATCAGGAAACAAAGTGAGTGGCTTCACTCTGATATGAGCCTGAAAAACCTGTTCATGTGAGGCACATGGAAGTAGCAGACAAGTTCAATTCATTTGCAGTTTCCCTACCCGGTGCTGTATTTTAACCAGAAACATTCTAGGGCAGGACTAAACTTCTTCACTGAAATCAAACCGGCACTTCATCTTGGAAACGCTGCAGCAGCTTCTACAAGGAAATCAAGGCACCTTAGCTAGAGGCTGATTGAAGAGGGAAGCTTCAACATTGCATTCATATTTTTACGGCTTAAAAAATCCACAAAGGTTGAGCATGATACAATTCATCTTTGAACTGCGGGCCTCATGTTGAGCATACCCTCAGTTCAAGCATTAAATCTGAGGGTCATTAGTTAGTGTATTTAAACCAGTCTCATGTAAACATAACACTCTAGCCTCAGCCCAGCTTGTTTGCATAGGTAAGATTGCAGTCTGTTACTTGCCAAATCACAGGAACTTCTCTCCATGTATCTGAAAGATAAGGGATTTTGCTTCTATCACCTGCTTTTAATGGAAAATTTAATTCCATTAAGTACACAATTTGAATTACTGAATCCTGTCGTGGTCAGATTTCTACGCTCAGGACACTGCCTTGGTATCAAACAAGCTCAGAATGGCACTCAGAAATGCAGTTTCCTCCAGGTCTTCCTCTGACAGCAGCAGGAGCTGTAGCACGGCACAACTGACTGCTCAAGAGCTGACCTCCAGACCCACAGCAGGCACAGGAGACAAGCCCAGGTAGCTCAGCTGAGACCACAGCAGCACACAGCGTGGCAGGACTTATCTTCATATGCTTCTTGCTCAAGTACCTGCACAGGGAACGCGCACAGGTACTCCATTGGTACCAAGAGACACTAAGAGTAGCTTGTGCTCTCCATGACTTCATGCTCTGTAAGGCTAGGTAAGAGGTTAGACATAGACAAGTAATTATAAACACAGATTTTTCAGGGCCACGTAACTTGGAGCACCACTTTGCTGCAGCCTTTCACACTGCAGTAATCAACTGTAGGAAGATGGAAGGCAAAGATGCCGACCCTCACGCTAAATCGAATAGGGCATGCTCTGACATCAGCCACTTGCATGAAACAAGTGTCTCCAGGTTTACAGAACAGCCTCAACTGGTAGACATATGTCTCTTCAGATATTTGCACTAACCTTGCAAGTCAGTGCAGACAAGGACTGGCCGTTATTTGGAAGGTTTACCATCCCAACCCGCTTTGGCAATAAGAACAAAGCCAGTATGTTTGGAAAGCATTTTCAAACTTTATTTACAACTGTCACAGTGACAAAAATGTAGTTTGAAAAAAATGCTAGCTTCTCCCTGAGGCTCAAAAAAGAATTACAGAAATATAGAATGTATATCATACAACAGGAGGAGTTTTTACTGGAGTGCTTTGTTCTTTAGATACGTTCAACAACAAATAGAAATATACACAATACTTCCAAAAAAAGGATGCAGACAGAAATACATAAGTCTTTAGGGCAGACAGCAGGTCTGAAGTCCAAGGATTGCCATCTCATTGCTGTCCACATGGTAATATCTTTGATATACAGCTTTGACTTGGTGGTACAGACGGTAGAGACCACTAGAGAGTAACACTTAGAGATAAGACGACTGGCTGGTATGCAGGTGTACAAGCTCATTCCAGTAAGACAGCAAGACTAGAACAAGTGTTACAGACACAACAGCTGAATCCATCGCTAGAGAAAATGGTATCACCACATCATGACTGTTCGGTGATCAACCGTCCACCAAGATGGGCAGGGAGCACGTATAACTAGGTCCGCGTTGCTGGACCAGAGACCAGCCGCAGTGTAGGAACACTGAACTTCTCCTGCTTTGTGCTAACTCATCTCCAGACTCCTATCTGCCTGAAACAGTTATGCAGAGCTGATAAATTATTGCCATTATGTTTAAACACAAGCAAGACAAGACTAAAACAGTATGTTAAAAGCAGTTCCCAACCCCCACCAGCGTTTAACTACTCATGAGGTATTAAAAATACAAATACACACATGTCCAAATAGATTTTAAAAATGGAACCAGTTATAAGCAAAGGGGGGTGGCATTGGGATTATTATGAAAGTTTGGTTAAGGCCTTGACATTTCTTTTTCTCTTCCATGACCCCAGATTTGGTTTAGGTGGTAATTGTTCTCATCCTATCCCAAGACCAGCTGGCTTCCAAGCTGGTCCCCAAAGCTGCGAGATCATCACTTTCCAGGAAAGCAGGGGAGGACACAACCACAGACTTTACAAGCCAGTCTACACTTCATTAAACACCCATGAACATTTCATCCTTGCTATGAAGTAGAAACATCTTGTGTCAGGACACATGGGTTAATCCTCTCTCAAAAGACCCCTCATGCAAACCCATCCCCTCTCCCACTGGTGATCCACACTAGATCTGGTGTTTTGTCTTTGGGTTACCTCCAGGTCTGGCAGTACTCCCCACCACGCTCAACCCTACCAGTCGGTCCTGCACTGCCAGGGCTCTGAGGAGACCCTGCAGTGCAAAGCTGGAGGAGATTCCCCCATCCCAGCCCTCACAAGCCCATTATTGACCAACAAGTTGGAGACATGAAACCCTACAGCCTCAAGGACACCGAGGTAAGGAGGTGTAACCCCCACCCTCTGGCTTTTGGCGCTGTACAACACAAGACCAGCCACAGCAGCCTCAGCAAATAGGAGAGAAAGAATCTGAGGTGTTCAAACCTACATGAGCTCTTGCTGCAGACAGAAGCATCTTTACATCCGATGCGCGTTACCCCACGCTAACCACCTGCAAGATAAACTAGGGCTTCGTAGAGATGACAAGCAGCAGCCTAACATTATCCTGCAAATACAGCTGTTTAGCATTGAAGAGTCTAAAGGCAAACAGAGGGGAAAACAGCTTTGGGAAAAGTGGCTGGAAAACAGGCTCAACAGCAAGAGCAAGAAACCCAACTACTCCTACGGATGTTCACGTTACCCTAGGAGGTGCTGAACCAGGGAGAGCTACAGGCCCCTCGTCAGTAGAGCATTTAGCCATGCTTTGCTACAGACACCCTTCCACCCCCCGACACACAAAATGGAAGCTGTAAGAAAGGCAAATCTGAGAGATGACGGCTCTGTTCTCACACTTTTAGCCAGAGGCAGCTCCCAGCCAAAAGCTCCTGCCTCCGTCTTTCCTCCCCCTCCCCAGGCTCCCCCCTCCAGCAGTCCTTCCATGGTCACCCTCTGCCATGTGCTTGGAATTTCACTGCTGCCTCCGCCTCGGAAAAATACAGATAGTGATCTCGAGAACAGCAAACATTTCTCTGCGTTACTTCCTTCCTTCCTCAGGAGGTCTGGTGACACCGAGGGCTTCAGTTCTCAATACAGAGAATACAAAAAAACTAAGATCTCGCAGGTGCAAAATTGAACTTGTCTTTTCTTTAAAAAAGACTTTCAAAAGAAGTGTGGCTCTTCCTTCAGAAGGGTGCAGTCCCTTGCCTTTCCTCAGATACCATTTATTGCTCCTTGTTGTCCTTCTTTGCATCTTCACAGTTTTCTTCCTCCTCTTCCTCCTCCTCCTGCACAAGGAACTCTTCAGGTGGCCATCTCAGCTCACCGCTCTCCACGTCGCCCTCCGTCGGCTCCACCACGATGGAGGGCAGGCGGTCCTTCAGCTTACAGTAACGGTCAAAGTCTGAGGGATCAGGGAAGATCTGAAAGAGCCAAGAAAGAGTCTGTGAGAGGGGCTGCGTTCAAGCAGTCTTAGCCAAAACCCAACTCTCAAGACACATGGGTCTTCAGGGCAGGCTAGTCTGGACACAGAGTAAAACACTGAGTGATGGGAAGACTCTTGAACTTGTAAATAAGCTTCTCTAATCTCTGCTGAGTATTGGAAATAAGCGCTACCCAAGAGGCTTCCAAAGCGCATGCTTGCTTGGATACTGCTCTACAAACAGACATCTGCCCTTCTGGATATTTATCCAAACACCTCAGCCCCACCACTACCACCACTTTTGCATCAAGCTCAGTGAGCAAACTCATGAGCATATCTCAATCAGAGAATCTGAAATCGCATTTCCTGCTGCTGGTCAAGCTACGCAAGAGAACAGGCTTGTGCTCCAGGCTCTGCTGCTGGAAGGGAGAGGAAGAACATGGCAACTCAGTGCTAGAGCAATCCAGACCCTTGCAGCAAGGGCCTGCATCTGGTATCGCTCCAGAGCCACAGCACCACAAAAAAGAAGTTCAACTGCATTTTAAAGATAGTTTTGGCAGCATTCTGCATGCTACAGCTACCATACAGCAGCAGTGAAACTTATTTCAGAACACTCATTTTGTGGAATGATTGAAGACTGGACCAAATTTCTTAGGGCAGGAGGTTCCCATGGCATAGCCAGCAATTATGTACCCTGGAAGAGTATGAGGAACCCCTTATTGTTGGCACAGAGCAGTACCTTGCCCCTTCTTTCCCACTCATAGCTTGCCACATGGGCGCTCATGCACTGCAGCAGCACCATACTTGCTGGCAGACCCACTGGGATGCACACTTTGATCTTACTGGAAACCAAAGCAAAGACAGAGGTGCAGGAAAAACTGCCAGTGCAGTATCAGCAGGAGGTTCACATGACTGAACTGCAGTGTGAACAGAAGAGGTTGCTGTTATTTTATAGGGATGCCCTTACTAGGGGAACAGCTTCAAATCCCAGCTCATCCAGAAGAGAACTGCTGGGTGACAAGAACCAGCCGATTGGTAACCAGAAGATTAAACAATTGCCTCTTGTTTGTTTTAAACAATTTTATCAGAGCACTGATTTCACAATACAGTTAAGCACCAAGAAGATAATCACAGAGCGCGTTTTCCCCTGCAGGCTGTAGATGCGGTGAGGAGCCAAGCACAGTACTCTTTGAAGACCAGCTGCATTCAAGCAAGCAGTCAGAGCACGCTTGCAGGGAACAGCACTGCCAGCCTCAGCAAGGCCCACTGCTCATGAGTGCCTCAGCTCGAGAGCAAGATTTGATCTGCTTTGACTTTTTTGTGGTTCCAGTTACAAAAGCAGGTTCCCCATCCGGGAGCATTAACCATGAAGCATCATTCTCCTCATGCCAATCATCTAGGTACCCACCACCTTGGGAAGCACTGGCCCAAACCCCAAGTGAAATATCATCTATCAAATATCATCAAGCTGGAGAGCTGGGCAGAGAGGAACCTTATGAAATTCAATAAGGGCAAGTGTAGGGTGCTGCACCTGGGGAGGAATAACCCCCTGCACCACTACAGGTTGGGGGCTGACCTGCTGGAGAGCAGCTCTGAGGAAAGGGACCTGGGAGTCCTGGTGGACAACAGGATGACCATGAGCCAGCAATGTGCCCTTGTGGCCAAGAAGGCCAGTGGCATCCTGGGGTGCATCAAGAAGAGTGTGGCCAGCAGGTGGAGGGAGGTCATCCTCCCCCTCTACTCTGCCTTGGTGAGGCCCCACCTGGAGCACTGTGTCCAGTTCTGGGCTCCCCAGCTCAAGAGGGACAAGGAATTGCTGGAGAGGGTGCAGCATAGGGCTACTAAGATGATTAGGGGACTGGAACACCTCTCCTATGAAGATAGACTAAGGGAATTAGGTCTCTTTAGCCTGGAAAAGAGGCATCTGAGGGGGGACCTTATCAACACTTATAAATACTTGAAGGGTGGGTGTCAGGAGGATGGGGCCAGGCTCTTTTCGGTAGTGCCCAGTGACAGGACAAGAGGTAACGGGCACAAACTTGAGCACAGGAAGTTCCACCTAAACATGAGGAGGAACTTCTTTCCCTTGAGGGTGGCAGAGCCCTGGCACAGGCTGCCCAGGGAGGTGGTGGAGTCTCCATCTCTGGAGACATTCAAAACCCGCCTGGACGCGTTCCTGTGCAACCTGCTCTAAGGTGGCCCTGCTCTGGCAGGGGGTTGGACTAGGTGATCTCCAGAGGTCCCTTCCAACTCTACGATTCTGTGATTCTGTTGTTCTTCAGCCTAGCAATCATTAACCACACCACTATTTCCTTATCAATATTCAGCCTTCTACTGTCCAGCCACATTTCTCCCTCACATACAAAGCTTTGTGGCAACCAAGCTGCCAACCCGAGAAAGCCATCGGGTTTCTACTTCATGCCAAGCCAGGCAAGAGGGGTGCTCCGGCATGGAATTCTGCGTGAAGGTGACACGCAGCGGGTGGGCTGCTCTCTGCAGAGAGCCATCTGCTCCTGGGGACAGCAGGGCCCAACTCCTATGGCACCCACCATCCATACGCTTTTCAGGAGCGGAGCCTCTGAGCGCAGCCACATTAACACCAGCATTGCAGTACGAGCTCCTTGCTATTAGTCACTGCCGGCGAGACAGTAATTGTTTCATGGAGCTTTGTGGCTTCTGCTTGGCCAAACAAAGGCAGTTTCAGACACACAGTGCATTACTGGAAGTAGAGTCGGTGGCTCTTAAGCATCAATTCGTTATCTAAACTCAGGATAGGAAAAAAATACCCTTGACATTACAGGGTTTAGAAGGTTGCAATGGAAAAAGAAGTGTGGTTCAGGAGGTTACATAAGCTGATAGTGTCATGAAAATAGCCTCCTGTGCAAGAAAAATAGCGGTATAATAATTAAACTAACCTTTGGCTGCTATCATTTTAAGCACATTAGGTCAAATTGGAGCAATTTCTTTGAAAATAGTCTGCCAGATTTTTTTTCCAGAAACTAAGTAGTAGTCATTTCCTTACAAACAAATATCCCTGAAATATGGTGTGCAGCTTTTTTAATAATAAAAAAAAAGCTAGCACAATCTTATCTCAAACAGCTGCAGGACAGGCCGAACCCAAGAAGGTCAGGATTTTTTCCACTAAGTCATGCTTTTTAATCGTCGAGGCAGCATGAAGCGAGATGTTGCAACTGCACTTTCAAGGGGTGTGGACAGTCAATGGAAAAAATACACAAAGGCCGATTTCCTCACATGTGATGAGCGGGGCAACGCAGCAGGACAAGCACAGGGACCCAAGGAAAAAGGGTTTCAGACTGAGGCTCCTTTGGGCACATCTGGGGATGCCAGGTGGAAAAGTTACCCCAACCCCCCTCCCCACTCCAAAATAAGCTGTGTCACCAGACTCTTTATAAACAAAGACAAGTGCACGCCAGCTTTCTGCTGTCACACACGAGTAGTGCCATGCTGCATTTGTTGGTCCCGTATGCCCCGTATCTGGCCCCACTCCAGATTTAGACAATGGGAAGAAAAAAAAACAACTTTGCAGCAAAGTCCCCACTGTGAATGCAGCAGCTCGGCTCTGACTGACAAGCTCGGCACCGTACTGCACAGCAGCCAGGGCAGCTTGGCCGACAAGCAAAACCTGCCTACGAGCCTTTCTGCTCACCCTTACCCAGCTCAGGCGTGTGCATCTCCCCCCCACCCAAAGAGTGCAGCACCAACAGGTAAACTTTAAGTTTAGCTGCAATTCAAAAGGTATCTTCCTCCCCCTTCATTGCACAAGGGGCTGCCACTGCCTCTGCAGAACCCCCACTTCCATAGCTGAGCCCCATCTCCTGGCCCATGGAAAGACACATCCAACTCCTGTAAAGCCCATAAAGGACACAGATACTTCTTCTTAGACTACTCAACACAGATGCTCACTCTCAGCAAGACTACTTTTCACAGGCCTGTCTAGATTATGTTTTAGGAACTGCTCTCCTCATGGATTGATCAGGATCACGTACAAATTGACCAAACTCTTGCCTTGCAGCTGGAAAGGGCAGTGAAAAGCAGAACTTGAAAGACTGAAATGATTTTAGAAAGATCATGTTTGCCTCTGTTTCGGATGATCTAGCTCTCCTATCCTTGAATGAAGTCTTGGCAGCAAGAATGGAAAGTTTTCATTGCCCTGGGGAGGCTCATACCCTCTCTCAGCATTCACAGGGATGGAGAAACACCAAAAGCAGGAGAGATGTCAGACAATTAGGAGGATTAGCTCAGAGCTACCATAATCCAAGTGACAATTGTAAAATCAAAACAACTTCCACATGTGTACTCCATACCAACACCCATAGTCAAAATGCTTGTCTCCCCTCTCAGGGGGCTGTAAATGATTTCAATTATATTACAGGGAGACTAAGGTAATGAGATCTTTCCAAACTATGTTACTGTTTTGGGGGGAGGCTTTGCTTCATTGTGGTAATGCTATACAAAGCTAAGTCTGCACTGAGAAGCATAGACTTCAGGTATAGGATACATCCCTGATGTACACGTATCACTCATCCTCCCAGTACTAAAAAGCTAAGCTTTGTGCCTCTTCAGCAGTATCAAGTCAACATCCCAAATCAGCATTTAAGTTCTGTAAAATAAAACTTCACTGCCATCGACAAGCATGGCTAACTCATTTCAGGAAATATTTAAATCGCCTCTCAGCATCTTCACTGGAGGAATTTTCCAGCTATAAGAAGCTGTGCTAATACACACATTTACTCACACGGCAGTCATGACTCGAAACCGAGCTCCATCTAGTAAGCACACAGCAGCCTCTGACTCAGGTTTGTGAACTACAACAACTCTCCAGACACGGACAGATTGCTCTATCTTGGGGGACGGTGGCTGGGAAACTTCGTACATCACAATAATTTTCCATCAGAGCAACAAGGCATCAAGTAGGGAGGAAAAAAACATGCACTGCGATGTTCCGATTAGCTGCTGTCTTTCAGTCTGCATTTCAGTGGAACGCTTTTTTTTTGCATAGCATAGCTGCTAACATGATTAGTTTTGGCTCTGTTTATCCCACATCCTGCTTCTGTCTTCATTTAAGGTCCCAGACCCTGGAATACACATTGACTCAGCCTACTAATCTTGCCCAGTAGCCACATATCGGATGTGCTATGTGAACAAGTTATCCTGAACTCACTTGCTATCACCACCTTTTTGCAGCCCAGTTTTAAGACCTTCCCCAGTAGCAAGCGCCAGCCCCAATTCAGGACCTTCCCCTGCACAAATAGAGGCTGCGTGGGTGGGAAGCACCTCACAAGCAAACAAAACAATCATGGAGAAGTTCAATTTCCACCCTTTGCCATCAGACCCTGGGTCAGTAACGTGTTGGTCCTCCAGGTTAGATGGGGTGATGCAGCCCAAACCCCCCAACACTGAGCATCACAGCTCCCTGAAGGAGTCAGTGCTTCACTGGTGCTGGCGAAGAGGCCCTGCATTCACCAAAAATTCTTTCCCCATCAAGACAGACAACCCAAATCTTCCGCCACGGACACTGGATGGAGCATTAAGCCTATTTACCTAGATTCACTCAGTCTGACATGATCCACAGCTAGCTGTGGCTGCGATTAACCTAGACAGATCCCAGCCTGATGCGATCATGACATAAAGAGCTCAGGCTCCCCATGACAACCAAACCCCAGCTGATGGCAGGAGGCAAGCTCAGCTTCCGCATGCCAAGCTCCTCAAAGGGAGCCTGAGGTCCCACAGGACCAGCGAGCTGGCCAGACAGCCCGTCTGCAGCCAAGCAGCACGCTCAACCCAGGAGACGGCATTTGCTCAAAATAAAACACTTCGGGCATCAAAGTGTTTTCGGTTGGGCTCAGACCCCGCTCCACTTCCAAGAAGCGAGGCAGGATTCAGGTCGAGGCACTGTTTCCACAACAGCTCCGCGAACTCATTGATCCAGCCGCAGTTTCAGTAGCATCGTTCGTGCTGCTGTGAGATGGCATCGGAGGACAAGCTGGCCGAGCACTGGTGAGGCTTTTCGGAGAAGAGGTATGTCTAAGGGCTGGAAAACAGCTAACGGTACATTAGCTCTGACTGGCAGTGAAAAAGGCCTGTCTCACCAGAGACTGGCAGGCAGGAAGTGCATGAAGCCCTCCGTAGGCGCATCTGTTTGTAGCAGGGGCATCTTGAGCCATCAGCTGCATTTCAACGAGTTTTTTGTTTAGTAAGTCCCTTGGGAATTATGGGACATCTATTAAAGATCCAGAAATAGCTCTTCACTGCAGGCACAAGACCCAGCATGACATCATCTCTTCAGCTGCATCTTCTGTTTCGTCTGTGCCGCCCTGCTCAGGCTCATGCCCCGCTTTCACCATTCACTGCTCCTCAGGCCCTTTAAATGTGATGGCTGAACCATCTTCAGGGGGCTCAGAGAGCAGCTTTACACCACAAACACAGTAATAAAACTGCTTTACATAGAAAGGTTTTGAAATGAGCACATTAGCTTACAAGCATTTTGCCTATTAACCAGGGAAAAACAAAAAGGCATTCCTATGCTGAGAGAGCACATTTTGCAAGTGAAACTGTACAAATTCCTAAGCCTACACAGACAACTGGGTTATCACCAGTACGGACTGTCGCAGCCTGAGCTTTCACATCCTTGCTTCAAGAGTAGTGATGGCCAGCCCACCAAAAGGCCAGGAGGCTTCGGCAAGGGGGTGCACACCTTCCGCTGGTGTCCAGACAGACAGACACTCCAGCGCACGAGCAGAGGCAACAAGGGCCTGGAGGAGGCTGAAGGAAAACGTTAACATGCCAAGTTCCCTCCACAACCAGCAAGACAAACAGGAGCCCTGAAGTTCGGTGAACTCCATGGGACAGAGGAATCTGATTGCTGAAGTTTATGCTTTGTAGCAGTTTGTTTCCTCGGTTTACTTCCAAGTAAAGGCAAAAAATACTTTGAAACAGTGCTGTTGGTTGGACGAGCCTGTCTGCAGCAGATGCTGGTGGGCTCTACAGTTCCAGCAAAGCTGCTGTACCATCTCCTCTGGTCCAGACAGGTTCGTATCCCCGTACAGTGGTAGAAGCAGCCCCCAGGCTCACAGCTGTGGTTCTACTGACCAACTCCTAGGCACTCCCTGCTCCACACAGCCCAAAGGGGGACAATTCTGAACCTCATTTTCAGGTCATCTCTGCAGTGAAATAAATACAAGTTCTATGGCTAGAACAAGAGAAACTTTCCAAACTAAAAGCTCGCCTCTCCCAGTTCTGGCTCCGCTTTTTTTGCCTCTCATAGCCAGCCAAGGGCTGTTACACTCACATCATGAGTGCCCGACTCTGCAGATGAGTGAGTGGAGGAAGATGGTACAGCTCAGAACAACAAGCCTCAGTGTAGGAGCAGTCATGCCCCATTAGCCCTGTCTGGTTTTAAGTTATTGCACTACAGCCCTCGGACTAGCATACAATTTTCCATGTACCAGACTCTCTCCATCAGCAAGATGAAGCGCAAGGCGCCAAAGATGAGGTAGAACAAAGATCTCATGGTGTGATTTGCATCAGATTTGTCCTTGCTGTTCTAACTTGAATTTTCAAGCCTTTAAGGATGCCTTCAACTTACCTCAGTGTATACTGTGACATTGTCAGCCCAGCAGCCAGAGGAGGAGGGCTGGAACCAGCTCCCCAATCCTCTTTACACTAACCTGATTTAGAGCCAGACCTCATACACAGCCCACACACCACTAGTGCCCCATCAGGATCTTCCATTTCAACACCTCAGCCCTTTCTGCCATCAGTTTGGCTTATACCAAGTACTGGCAGGCAGTTCCCAGCTCTTGCAGGCATTTAAAAAAAAAGAAGTCATCTATGACTAGACCACTACAGAGGAGAGATCCAGGATGCATGAACCCTGCATAGATATGAGTCGTCAGCATTTATGACTCACACACCTTCAGGTTCAGATGATCCACTCAAAACTGAACAGGCCTGTTCCCCAGTTGGCCCAAGCAGACTTATCAAGGTCATTAGCACTTGGGGAAAAACCTCGCTGAAGCAATCATTAGAACAAGCAGGGCATCTTGATTCTGCCTCTCACTGGAAAATTTGGATAGGTAAATAAAGGTGTTTGACCTGACTGGGCTAAGCCTCTCCATCTGGTGACCCATAAAGACAACAGAGCATCCCATGCAGGCTGGTTTGATTGATTCAGGTTTATAACCGTTCTTATTGCTGTACACTCCCTCTATAGGAAAGAAAGGCTATATGCTTCCCACTGATTCAAGCACTGCACAGCACAGTTATTTCCACACACTGGCAATAAAACAAACAACTTAAGACTATCCAGATACAGAATTCTGACCCCAAAAAAGCACAATGCATCCCCTTTCCCGGCCTTGACTTCTGCTGGAGGCCTCAGCCATAGCCCAAAGTTCAGTTGATTTGACGCTTCAGTGCACTGTTACTGTCCCGTAGCTCATTTTTCAGACAGAAATATGCAAGCACACAACAGCCCACCCCATTTGAATGCACACTTAGGGCAACTGCCTCTGTGCAGGTTGTGTAACATCTGCAAAGGAAGAGCCCAGCATCGAGATCTGTCTGTAAGAGTCACCCGATGCACAGACCAGATGCGAGTCGTCCGCCTGCACTCAGCGCCTGTGTTAGATCTCATCAACAAGTCTCCCGGAAAAGTAGGAAGACGTGGATCTAGTAGGCTAAGATCCACAACTCGCTCTTTGGTTAACTACCAGCCAGGAAATGAAAGCGATATGAAGACTAAAGGATTAAAGCTCAAGCTAGTTTTTAAAACCACCTCTTCACCCTAGTCATGGATCTAGAGGTTAATAGCTAATTACATTGTTCAGAACTTTCAGAATGAACGCAGCTCATGCCTTCAGGCAGATATCTCTAGTGACATCTCAAGGCTTGTTTCGGCTGTCTCCGGCCTCACTGTATCTTATAGAAGACACATAACCCTCTCCAGTGAGCCCATCTGTCAGGAAAACAAATAAATAGATCAAGAAAATCTAAATGCCACACAAATAACTCCCTCCTGCTCTAGGCAGATCATTTGTATGCTGTGTTATGAAGATCTCAAGAGCCCTCCCAGTTCAGGGTATGAGGTGAAACCTTCTTTAACTGACCTCCCTGCCTCCCACTGAGCCCCACAAATCGAGCGAGGGCTCTATCGCTTCAGAAACCACCAAGTCCTTCACCAATCCAGTCTGATACCAAGTGATATTTCAGACAACAGACTACTGCCAAGCAAGCATTCCAGTCTGTTGACTCGTTCTCACTACAGCAAGACCTGCTATTAGGTCAGGCTATGTAAAGGTACATTAGACCAAGTTTGCAGTCCAGCCCAGGCAATTCCATAGGGGATTACTGCCTAAGCAGCCAACAAAGCACTTACCTGATACGACAGGCCATCCTTGCGAGGGCTTAGCCCAATCTCATCCATAGCTGGGGTGTTCATCATCACTTCAGTCATTTCAGCTGATCTCAGATAATCAGAGCTAGAAAACAAAAGACAGCATTCAAATCATCGGAGGGGCTCCGGAAGGGCTGAGCAAGTAGCATCGGGAAAGAAAGGCAGGCAGAAGAGGCTGCCGCCAGTCTATTTCTGGTCCCTTCCTTCCTGCCCCCCCCTCGGAAGGGGGTGGAAAGAGCGAGTGGAGACCGGCGCTACATCCCCTGCCCCTGGGAGCAGCTCCCCGACTCTCTCCCCAGGAGCGCAGCCCAGGAACAGTTTTAACAGCAGCCCTTCACTTCAACTCCACTTCCCCCAGCTCTGGCCCCTAAGGGGGGGCAAGTTAAAAAACCACAGTAAATAAGGGCAAACGCTGGGGTAGCGGGTTGGTTGGGGTTTTTTCCCCCCCCTTTTTTTAAGCTGGTGTGTTTTAGCTCCTGCTGACTTATTTTACAACCTCAGGGACTTCCACACCAGCGGAGAGCACGGCGCCAACTGCAGCCCTGCTTTTTACAGCCTTTAATGGCATTTCCAGGCGGAGAAAGCGAAGCCAATTCCCACAGCCCGCAGTGCCTTTATCACGGATCATCCCGCT
>VXBO01011204.1:569950-585493 GCA_013400135.1 Rhinoptilus africanus
CGGCGGCC
Organism: Rhinoptilus africanus; assembly: GCA_013400135.1. Taxonomy (NCBI): domain Eukaryota; kingdom Metazoa; phylum Chordata; class Aves; order Charadriiformes; family Glareolidae; genus Rhinoptilus; species Rhinoptilus africanus. The sequence goes on from VXBO01011204.1 coordinate 569,959, forward strand.
GCCCAGTGCCGGCCCTTCTGAGCACCCTCTGTGCCCAGCACCTCCGGCTGGAGTAAAAGCGGAGTGAGAAGCTTCACCAGGCAGGGCTATATTTAGCAAAACGGCGTGAATCAATAACGGGAAGGTGCGGGAGGAGAAGGAGGCGAATCCGTTTGGTGATGATGCTCAGGCGGCCTCCCAGGAAGTGCTCCTAAGGGCAGGCGCCCACCGGACAATGCTCTTGGCGAGGGCATGGGCCAGGCCCACCAAGGCTGCTGGGAGATGCTTGGTGGGTTTGGAAGCTGCTCCCCCCTCTCTTTTCTCACTCGGCGAGCGGTATCTTGCCACACACCGGCAGGTAAAGTTTAGCGCGGGGACTGGGTTTGTCCCGCCTGTGGCTGCTTGGACTCCGGCAGCCAACTGGATGACCAAGCGCGCAACTACAAGCGCTTCTGGCAGTTACCGCACCTCACCTGCTGCAGCACTTCCTATGGATGTCCATCCACAGGCGTATACGCGCTATTTGCCCCAGTGTTTAGGCTCTAACAAGTGCAAGTTCAGTGTTTCTGAAGGGAAGCTTTGCCCTCAGCTCCACTCAGCCAACCCCCAGACTGTATAGAAATGTGTACATACATACGTGCGCGTGTTTGCTCAGACCGGATAATTTAATCTTCTTAAATTCATATTATATAATGGGAGCGTATGTGGGTGTTTTACATCAGGCTTCTGCAAGCTGCTGCTTTGTGCCAGATTAAAATGAATCACAAGGAGCTGATCTAGACCCTGCAGATGCGTGGAAATTTGGATGGGAGCAAGTGAATGCGCTGAGAAAGGGCTACCAGTAACCTTACTGGTAACCTTCTCCAGCCTTCACGGGAGGGCAGCAGCGGGGCAGACTGGGATGTGCACAGCCTCCTCGCCCCCACCCCAGACTTCCTAGGAAAGAAGTTTGGAGCCGGGGAGAGGAGTAAGAAGACAACCAAGTCTTCAGAGTGATGGGGAAACGGCCCCCCTGCACTTCGCTGGCCTGGCTGCCGGGACCCCCCTCTCCCTGTTGCATGCCCCGGGACACATAGGCTTGTCCTTATTGGCTTTGCTAATTTCTGCCCTAAAAGAAGACAAAAGCTTGACTTTTAAAAGACTTTTTTGAAGCTGAACGGCCTAAGTTGGGGCTGGGAGGCCAGTCTGGGAGAAGGAGAGAGGCGGGGTGCTGCTTCAGGCAGTGTCGATCCATATGATAAGGTCTCTTCAAATTAACTTTACAGCCTGGCCCCGGTGCCCTCATCTCCCACTGTGTCCAGCTGAAACGTGGAATGTGAGATGGGGCCAGAGCTCAGTTCCCTGGGATGTTTCATCAGAAACAAGCCTGCCTGTCTCCCCCAGACATACACATATTTGCTATGGATTTCCTGGTCTTGTCCGCAGAAAATAAAAGCTGACAAAAAGCCTACACACTTCCCTGAGTTCCTCTTGCACCGGGCACACCGAGTGGTCTCTCTAAATGCCCTCCTACACTTGGCAGGGCTTGAGGTCCAAGGTCTTCCCCTCCTTGGAAAGCACGTCCCTTCAAATATCTAATTCTTGTTACATTCAAGCCCCCAAAGGAGACCTAAGGACAGGACTGGGGCTCTCCCTCTCCTCCATCCACCCTCCAAGGCTCCTGTGGCCACCCCAGAGAAAAAGCAGCTCAGATCAACTCTTCATCTGTGTCCTCTGGACACCCATTTTGCCATCCCAGCTGGCACAGGCAGATAGTTTCGTGGTTCCGCCCAGATAACAGCCTTTTGAGGGGGAAAAAAAAGAAAGGACCTAACAAAAATCCCTGGGCGCCTACGTGCTGAGGGCGCGGATTACTTCCCATCGGCTCGGTGAGAACATCGGCCCTGGCCCTGGCCAATTCCCATCGGGAGGCCTGGAGATCGGTGCTTTTATTGCTCACTTTGGCTCTAAGCCACTGCGAGATTTATTTGTGTGATTAACCGTAAGCGCGTTAATTAAGTCCTTTTGAAAGAAAAGGCACACCTCCCGTGATTTCCATCAACCCCGCTTGGGTGCTTTGCTGGATCAGGTGTGGCTTAACACCACCCCCCCCCCCCACCCAGAGCGNTCTTGGGTGAGGTGTGTACCACAGCGCTGCACCTTTGGCCCTTCCCTCAGGGGAAGTCTTTGTGAAAGTATTCGGGCATCCCAGGGACGGGAGATGTTTTATAAGCCTGGGGAGGTGTCCTCAGTGCAGGGGAGTTGTCCTGTAATAGCCCTGCCTCCTCCTTTGTTTGCCCCAGCCAGGTATGAAAAGCTGGGGCTACAGAGGCAGAGCTGTTGTACCCTCATCTGCAGCTCCTACCTTAATAAGAACAAGCTTTCCCTTGTAGATAAGCCTTTATAGCAACGTCTGGGCTGAAAGTGAGGGAGCCCATCAATCCTTGAGGTGCTGAGCCACTTCCTTAGAAATCCGCGTGTCCAAGCAATCAGTTTTCATTAGATCCCAGATCCTAAAAGGCCAAATTCTCACTCCTCTCAGGGGGCAAAACAAAAGGAGTTTCCTGCCATCCCTGGCTCCACAGCCGTGAAGCAGAACATGGGAGGACAGAATAAAACAGGATCAGATCAAAGTCTTTAAATGCAAAGTATTTAATTGCAAATGAGAACTGTGCCCTTGTCTGCTCCAGTAACAGGAGTAAGGCGCAAGCCCTTCAAAGTGCCATTTTTTTGCCTTTTGTTTTCAGCCAGTTTTAGCAAATGGAGCCCAGCCGGCCCTGATTTCTACTTCTTTCCTCATCTCACGTGCTCTCCAGACCCCTGTTTCACTGCCGCGTGGCTTTGCATTAAACAATTGGGACTACCTGGTCACCTGGGGGTAGAAACAGCAGCAGCCCTTAGAATCCCAGCTGGGGTAAACTGATTTCCAGGGCACTGAGCTGATTGCAACCAGATGAGCTCTCCAGGCTTGTTTTGTTTTGTTTTTCTTCAGTTACTTTTACAAATCTCTGTAATATCTGGGGGGGTTGGGACAGTATAAACCAACGGAAGACAAACAAGCGCTAGCAGCCATTCACTCGTAGGTTCCACAGCAGCAGCAATCCAGCAGGAGACCATCCTTATCCCCACAGAAGACGCTTGTGAGTAACCATGGCCAAGGAGAAATAAAACAACTGCGGGGGGGAGGTCATTTCCCCAGGTTTTCTCCCTAACCTGCTTGGAATGTAAGTTTTTATCGCGCTTACCTTCAACCATTCAAACATAACCCTGCTACCTGTCCAGATTTGGATGCAGCCAAGGCCCACGGGGGCTAATGGCATGATAGCCATGGGGCTGAGCATCCCCACAGCAGCGCTGGCATCCCAGACCCTCCGCAGCCCTACACGCTGCCGTCTCCCTTTTGCCGAGGGGGTAAGTAAGGCTGCATGAGGCGACGTGACCAGCACAGGGTCACCCTCAGGGTCACCTCCATTCGGGAGCGAAGCTCGCCGGCTCCTGTCTCCTAGCCAGCGTCGCGAATCCTACGGGGAAAGTTTCCTAGTGAAAAAATAAACTCTTCCCACTCAGAATTTAAAAACAAAACCATGGAAACATTTCTCTCCATCCTAATGTTTTGCAAAAAGTTATTTTAACAAATTTAAATTTGGGGCTTGATTTGACCGGCCGGTGCCCTTTGAAATAGTTGAATCCAGGCCATGGCCGCAACCATGGCGGAGCCAGACCTCAAGCTCTGTCTCCCCTGACACCCCCACCAGCACCCGGCACATTAAAGCCCCCCTCCTCAGGCGAGAGGGCGGTGGTGGTCAGCCTCTCCCCAATTCCTAGTGCTGCCGTGCAGTGTGCAGGAGCTTGCTTTGCTCCCCTCCATGTTTCATTGCCCCCTATAAATAGTTTGCATGCCTGGGGATGCTACGGACAGGTTGAAACCGCTGCCAGCCACAGCCTGACACCTCAATAGCATCAACAGAAGCTGTCCCATATGCCTCTGCCCTGCAAAAGCTTCCTAAGGAGCAGTGACTATCGCTCAAACAAACTCCCGGTTGTCCCTGCATGGCCCTACCTGCGCCTGACCCGGCACGAACCCTCTCCTCTCCGTGCTTGTGGTGCACGGTCTATTTATTTCCACGGAAAAAAAAAAAAAAAAAAGTAGGCTCTCACGGTGTCATTCTTTCCAGCCACTTTCCACACAGCATCGCATTTCGCGGTGACTTCCAGATGGCGCTTGAGAAGAAAAAAGGCCACTCGACACGTGGCCGTGCTGCCCCACACGCCTGGTTGAGAGGTGAGTTGGGGGAGCAGAGAGGAAAAATAGCGTTTGTGCCCCGTGTCAAGAAGCAAGGAGGATGGACATAGCCGGCAGAGCAGAGGGGGTTGATTTTATGGGCCTGTATGGGCTGCTAAAAGGGATGGGAATTGGATCTGCTTTTGCAAGGTTGCCTCTGGTTTTATTTTACACTGGCCCCCAGGAAGGAAGGGGCTGCAGCGGGAGCCGAGCCCGCAGCCCTCTGGCGAGGCCGACCCGGGGGGAAAAGGGCTCAGCATGTTTCCATCCAGCTCTGTGGGCCCAATTCAGCAAAGCCCTTAAGCTTGTCCTGTGAATTAACTTTGTGCTTAAGGGCTTTACTGAATTGGGGCCTTTGCTGGCGTGGCGGCAGCTGCTATGGATAACCAGGAGTAGAGCGGAGGGGGCGGCGATGGAGGTGAGGAAAGGATGGAAGACATGGTCACACCTCTGGTGTGAGAAACCTAAAATGTGATCACCCTGTTTTCTCCCTGGCTTTCCTCGCTTTTCTTCTCTGTTGCTAAAGATAGCACAGCTCATCATCCCTGTGTCCATCCTGGCCAGTGTTTCACCCAACACCCGGTCCTGGCCATGACCCCATGTAGCCATCAGGCTTCCCAGGCTTGTCTGTCCCTCAGGGATGGTCTCCACGATGGGGACAAGGGGAAAGCAGTGCCTGCAAAGCTCTTCCCTGACTTTCCATGTGGATGCAGCATAAAAAACATGGAGGATGGGGAGAAGGGGAGGGGAGGGGGATATAAAAGCAGTCCATGCCCTTGCTTTCTGTGCTGTCAAAAACAAGCGATTGGTTGGGGTTTGTTTTTTCTTGGAGTCAACAGCCAAGAGGCTGAAACAGCATCATCCTTACTCTTCCCTGGCCCTCTCCCTTGCCCACCGCTCCCACCAGAAGGTCAGAGTCTCACAGCCATTTTGCAATAAGGTCAAGTCCACTGAGCAGCAGAGAATCAGGCTCAAAACCCCGGGCATGGGGGTTTGATGGGGACCTCCCATGGCTTAGATATCCCACTAGCACCTCCTTCAGGTTCCTGCAAAAGGAGGTGACATCTCCATCCTTCTGCTGAACCCTGGCAGCACTCACAGGAGATCTGCTCCAAAACAGCATGGACAAGCAGTGGAGCATCACGTTCAAGGGAGAAGACGACATTCCTCACTGGTTTGCTCTGGAGATGCACCAAGAGCCCAGAGTCCACAAGGAAGCCAGCAGGAGATGTGAGCTCTCAGCGCAGCTCCGGATCATGCCAATACAAAAGGACACATGAAGAACAAAGAGTGTCTGGGTTAATATTTATATTCTGTCAGGGGAAGTGAAATGCATTTTGGCTGGAATGGGTCTATGGAAAATATTTTCATTTAAAAAATTGAATCCTTTACTGAATCACTGCACTTCACCTTTTCATTGTGCTAGAGTTTTATTTATTAGCAGCTGGTTGGGGTTTTTTAACAGGGTGTCACGCTGGTATTTATTTCCCTTTTTTAATCTGTTGGTCAGATGAGCAGTTCCCTGAGAAGAGCTGACCCTAGAGGCAACACCAGCCCTTCCCACGTTCTGGCAGGTCACTTGCCAGCACCAGGGAGACAGTGGGGGCCTGAGAGACGCCGAGGCGAGTCCCCTGCCCAAGAGGGAGGGAGGCAGCGTGTAGTTCCAAGTGTCAGGAAGGCACCAAAACACAGGAGCTGACTGGGGGGATTTATTGCTTCTGTAGGATCTCGTCCCTTCTTTGGCTCTGCTGCCATAATTAAAGCAATGCGGCTCTCCGCTGTGGCTGCTGCTATAATAGCACAAAGCAGCTTTTACACCAGTAATACTATTTTTGCACGGAAAGAGGACTAACGTTATCAATGTCAGGCACATCTGTCCTGATATAACCGAGCCAATGCTCTGGCTTTGGCTGCTGTAAGTGGAGGTAAACCATCGCCCCTCCACCACGAAGAGTTGGAGAGGCTGAACGGGTGGGTGCAAGGCAGCCCCCAGGAGTTTCCCCAGCAGGGCTGGCTTTGTTAAGAGGAATTGAAAGGACCGAGGAGAGAAAATCAGTACTGAAAGTTTCATGAAGTTAGGAGGACAGTTGCTCACCCAGCACTCGGGTCCAAACTCCACTGTTTGTTAGAAAAAAGCATTTTAAAGGCAGACTAGAAGGAGCTACGGCCACAGCGCAGGTGAGGGGCAGAGGACACCTGGACCAGGTGATGCTGGGAGGTCTGACTCCTCGCACCCATCCAGCTCCTCCAGGGTCGTGGTACATCTGAGCTTTGGGAGTGGATCCAGGCACTCGGGAGAGAAGGACTCCGACCTCAGTCTTGGTGGCGATCATCTCTCCGCTCTCTCCTGCATGTGCACACACGTGCAAGGGCCAGTGGGTCCCTTGCAGGTCATGAGCCTGTCCCACCCTGGTCTTGATGAAAGGTTCTTACTGGTGCCTATTAAATCAAACCATGATGCTCAGCCCCAACTTTAACTCTGACCTAAAAAGACCTATATCTGTCAAGGAGCAAGAAGTAATCCCATAAAATCCTCAGCTTCCTACTTAAGAGCAGAAGCTAGTTATCCTTTTGCCTTCTGCCCCGAGAGCTCGCTAAGACAGGGATCGATGCAGTAATTGCTTCTTTGGGGACTCGAGGAATGAATAGCTAAAGTCGCTCAGCTCCGCAGTCCTGCGCCTACTCAGTGGCAGCTCTTCCCTCCCTTTCCAAAGGCAGCAGCCTGGCCCCAACAGGGACCAGGGTTCCTGCTCCCGGTGAGGCACCCCACTCCCTGCTTCATGACCCACCGCCCAGAATAATGATGTAGCAGGATGGTTCCTCCCTCCCCTTGCCCACAGCTACTCCTGCTGTTCCCAAAGTAGCAGGGAAAGGACCCCAGACCCAGCTCCTCACATCCCATAGGGTTACAGACATGGGGGTGGGACACAGTCTTCACCGTTTAACCCCTTCTTCCAGCAAGGCCCCCAGCGAGGGTCCCTGCAGTTAGTTTTGCACAGTTCTGGGTACTTCCCATGGCAGGAAGGGGCCTGATGGCTGCCATCCTCTGGCAGCTGCATCGTCTGGTCAGCCCGCAAGGGAAGGGACAGGCTTTATCCTAAACCTGTCACTACTCTTGAAAAATTATAATCAGCCAGCTCAGTCACGCCACGATGCAAGAGACAAATTCTCTGCCCACCTACCACACCTACAATCGCACCAGGGGAAATCCCACATCCTTTGCTCCACTACGGGTACCACTCCCAGCGGCTGGGGGCACCCAGGACACATGGTGGCCCCCGTCCCACCCCGTGCCTGTAGGTGGGGGCAGCCTCCCTACCTGCCCCCAAAACCTGGGCACTGAAACTCCTGCAGAAAGCATGTTAGTGGAAAATTGCCTCCCGCTCTGCACCAGCGGCGCAAGCTGATGCTCATCCTGGTCCAGTTACTCCGGAGCAGTGTCAGGCATGCTAAAGCTGCATCCGCAGCCCTGGCAAGCAGGGAAAGTGGCTGGCTGACGAGGTCTGGATCCATGGCTCTCCTCCTCCTCCTCCTCCCTGTGTGCAAGGCCTCCTGCGCTCTCGGGCGTGTGCGGGACACGCTCTCTGCCGGGAACGGGAGGCCCTGCAGCATCTCCATGCTGTTGCCTCTGCGGGAAGCGGCCGCATCCCAGCCCTGGGCAGGCGTACATGTCTATTTGTCTTCACGTACGGGACAGACGAGCCACGCCATATGCAGAGCTGCTCAGCGTTTTCGCAGCTAGGGAGAGAGCCTGCGCGCCGGTTCTGCGGAGGGGACTCCCATGTAGTAGGCAGACGGCGCCAGAGGGTTTGTGGGTGGGAAGGTGTCTTTCCAAACACAGCCTCAGCCGCCACCAGCTTTGTCTTGCAGTCAGGGTGTTTCTGCAATACGGAGAACTATCACCATGGCTTCCCCCCAACCCCCAGCAAAAAAGAGCACTCGACAGCCGAGGAAGCAAGTTGTGAGCACAGTCACGACCGATGCTACAAGAAGTGGCACTCGTCCCACAGGCAGCCTCTCAAAATGCTCCGCGAACCCCACGCATGGGCATTGCCAACACCTCCATGACACGCAGCCACCCCTGCAGGAGGGTTTGCTGATCAGGCCATGCCAGCCGGGCTCCATAGCAGTCTGACGTGGATGGGGAAGGACAAGGTTGGCCTTCTCCACTTGAGATTAAAGGCTACGTAAGCGGGCAGGAGAACTATCAGCCACCCCTGCCCAGGCTGGGTGAGGTGGCTGGAGCTGGCATCAGGTGGCAAATGTCCCTGGACCTTCAGAGCATCTTGGTTTTTTATGGGGGAGGAATCATCCTCTGCACTTGGCCATGGACCGCAGGGTCTCATCGCCATGGACCACCATGTGAGGGCCAAACCTGCTTACACATGGGGCCACGGAATCACTGAGGCATGTTGGACACGGACAAAACCTGTGGCTCAGCTGCAGTGCCTGGACACAAGGTATGGGATAAGGACCAGGGATGCTCTTTCTTATAGTAGTACCAGCTACCGCACCACCATCAAAACCAGCACCTTGCTTGAAACATGGTGTTCCCTGACCTGGCCAAAATCAAGCTGGGCTTGCAAAGTGGGACAGGCTGGAGAACATGGAGCTGCAGAGGAGTCAGGCACCCGCAGCTGCATCTGCAAGGAAGCTCCTCTCCCTTATCTGCACCAGGGCTGACCCAGCCTCACCAGCGCCTGCGTCGTGAGAGCTATCAGCCTTGCCATCCTGAGGGTGCGCCTGGCGCGTGTCCCTGCAGAGATAACCCGGCTCCGCAGTGGAGAGCACTTCTGGAGCCAATGCTCCCTGGTGCCATGAAACGCCCCACTTCTTGCAGGGAGCCCTCGGACCAGCAAAGAAACCCATCGTTAGGGAGATGGGAAGGAGGAAGGTAGAGCAGCAGGGCTGGCAATCACTCACGCTCCATCTAAAGGCCTGTGATTTAATCCCGGGGGACCAACAAGGGGAGATCCAAAATAAACAACATCTGTGCATTCACAAATAGGAAATGGAGTTGCTTTCATGTCCTGAGCCTGTTGATTAACCGGGGTTATTGTTTGGCTTGGCGCTCTTGGAAGGAAGGTAACTAAAAGGGATCGTTTGGTTACACTCCCCGAATTCAAGTATCTCTAAATAGTGCATGGGTTTGCGTTTTGCCGGCAGAAGACCGATGGGAAAAGGTAGCAGAAGAGTGCAGATGGCTATCAGAAGGGAACCTGTGTTTAGTCTGCTTGTGCCAGATGGGAATGGAAAGTCTGCTCTCTTGCCAAGTGTTTAAAAGAGGAAATAGGATGTGATATTCTGCCTCCCACTCCGTTCTCTCCCCTGAAACCAGCCTGCAACTCTACTTCCATTTGTTGCAAAAAGGAAAAAAAAACGCCACAGCTTGGCCCACGTAAAGCCTTGGAGACAGTTAGAGACACACCTCATTCCTTTTTAATGTGTTTATTATGTGGAGATGGATGGAACAGTATATTTTTACACACAGCTGGGTCCAGCACTGTGCAGCACCTGTCTTTCAGTCTCTCGTATTAATCTCTGTAACAGAAACAAAACTGCAAGGTCCTTGAACCGCAGAGACGCTCTGCTGTCATCTCCCAGTCTCTGGCAGGGAGGTGATGAACCCCTACCACAGCTCTCTTCTTCCAGATCCACAACAAGATTTGTGGCAAACGCCGTGGCTGAGAAACCTACCTGTGAGACAGACCAAAACTTCTCCTCCGAAACTCCCATGATTTCCCCTGCTCAATAAAGCCGGGTCTGCCCTGAGCTGCGGCTGCCTGGGGACTCGTGGAGGTGGTGGAGGCTGAGATGCTGCAGGGCTGAGGTTGGTTCAGGGCGTTGTTTTAGGGAGCTCTGGGGGTCAACCCCAACGCTGCCCTGTTAGCATCAGTGCTGCAGCAACCTCGGTGATGGGGTGCATCAGTAAACTCTCAGAGTACTCTCAGAAATATCTCATGGACGTGGGTGATGTGGATCACAGAATCACCAAGCAGCTTTGGGCAGAAGGGAGCAGATCCAGTGTCCAACCCCGCTTGGAGCCGGGCTGACCTACAAAGCTGGAGCAGGCTGCGGTGGGCTGGTCCAGCTGAGCTACGAATTCCCAGAGCAGAGATCCCACCCCCTCCCCGGGCACCAGTTCCAGGGCCTCACCATCCCCATCACAAGCATTTTTCTTTCTCTGAAACCAGAACTTCCCTGGCTGCGACTTGTGCCTGTTGTCTCTTGCTGTGTGCCTCGAGTCCGGCTCCACCTTCTCGCCAACCCCCCCACAGGTGGTGGAGGTCGGTAGGTACATCCCCCCCGGCTTTGCTTCTTCCTCTCCAGATGGGACCGACCCACCTCCATGCAGCTTAATGTCCTAACCACAGAAATGCCCACCCAGCTGGTGGCAAGCACGGCCGTTTCAGCAGTGTCCTACAGCTGTATGTTCTGTAGGCCAGCTGTAATCACTTACTTCCCAAGATAATTAACGAATATTTCCACAAAAACTTTTCAGAGAGGTGACCGGCCTCTCTCTGTGCGCGCCCAGCGATGAAGCCGTGACCCAGCGGAGCAGCAGTGACGGTGGAGCCATCAGGAGAAAATCAAGCATGACTTTCAATCTCGTCTTCCCATACGGTCTCCGGGCTGCCCTGCCACGGGGCGCTGGGTCTGGGCACGGAGAGGAGGAGAGGAGCAAAGCCCAGCGCCAGCCCGGCTGGGGATGCTGCATCCGCCGGGCAGTGACCACGCGGACATCTTCAGCCTGAAGGGGACACGGGTCCTCGGCAGGGGGACAGGGCACAGCCCGGTCCCCAGCCCTGCGTGGGAAGCCACCGGGCAGCTGCTTGGCTCCAAGGAAATAGAGATTTAACAAGCAGTTTCGGGAACACTCTCAGCTTTCCTGCAAAGTTCTTTGCTGTCTCCGGCGTTAATTACTAAATGTTTCCCAAACTGCCGTTTGTGTGAAACGAAGCCCTTCGTTACAGTGACATTGTGGGTAGCACGGCGATACTCGGCGGGTGCCTGCTCCGCCCGGGGAGGGAGGTGTGGGTGTTATTCCTATCTTTTTCTCACGGGCAAAGAAAGGAGAAGGCCTCCCTCTTGCTCTGGAGAGCCGTGCTCCTGCTTGCCTTGCCAGGGGACAGGGAGCCTTGGACTGCTCTGGGAGGACGCAAGGCTCCCCGGTGCGGGGTGCAAGGGAGTGGGCAGAAATAAGGCTGCCCAAGACATGTGTGATGACCTGCCTCAGACAGGCAGGAAATCCAGATGGAGACTGGTGAGACCAGTTTAGTAGAGACAGGATCCCAGGAGAGGGGGGGAGAAGGAAAGACAGGGAGGGGGAGAGGTAAGCCTGAGCTGCCTGGGTGGCTCGGCCCTGACTGGCAAGAAAGGAGAGCCGTGGAGTTAGGACAGGGCTGGGTTCACACGGGGACAGTTGTGGGAGCGATGCTTGGGTACTGCCGGCCTTTTCCGCAGAAGAGGTGGCGCCGTGAGGAATTGCCAGCCAAAGGCCAGCCTGACCCCTGCGAGCGGCTTTGCCTTCAGCACAGGCAGGGCTGTCACCCCACTCTGCCCTGCAGCCAGCCAGGGTCCTGCCCCTGCTCCCCTTCCTCACCCCTAAGAGGCAGGGAGCAGTGCTGAACTGCATCCGGAGCGGGATGAAGCCCTGCTGCTGTGTCAGAGACAGTTTTTCTAAGCAAGGCTGCCCAGGTCACGGCCATCACGGCTGGTCACATCCCCCCAGCAACAGGCAGCTCGGCAGGGTCTCACTCCCCAGCTGCACACCTTGCTCTCGGGTATGGAAAGGTAAAATCTTTCCAGGTGCTCTGGGCTCCTGAAGGGTAAAGTTCTGGGTAAGGAGAGCTTGAGACAAACAATTTGACAAGCCAAGTTAGAAGCGCAGAGAGCAGCGGCAGCCGAGCGGGGGTGCGTGTGGGCATGAGTAGGGGGCCGAGCGCATCCCCGCTGCAGGGCTGCTGCTGCCTGCACTTACGTGGGGAGGGATTTAGCCCTAAGAGCCTTAGTGACGCATCTTTGGGAGACTTAGGCTGAGCCCGGCTTGCCGAGACGTGACCCGTGCTGCATTTCGCGTGGTCACCTGCCAGTCGGCATTACATGAGCTGTCACCCGCTCCCGGACCCAACACGTGAGCGCAGTGGCACAGGGGCTTGGGACACAAGGATGGTAGGAACTAGCCCAAGCCTTTACTGGGTCCAGCTTTGCGCCTGCACCAAGGCTGCTGAGACAGGACGTGGGACCGGTCCCAAAGGACAAAACCCACTGCTTACAGCTGGCAGGGAACCAGTGGCCAGTTTGCTGTTGCTTTAACTGGGAAGAAGACCCTCATCCCTCAGGTATCCCCCATCTCTCAGTCATCAACAGGAGAGTCTTTCCCGCTGTCTTGGGGAGGTCAGCATTTAGGATGGGGGAGAGCCAGGACTGTGGTCGCTGAGCACTGGCTCCTGTTTGACCCAAACTTGCCAAAATTGCAATATTAGTCACCGCAAACAAAGCAGCAAAGAACAAGGCAGGATTTAATGACATACTGTTAATGATAATCCCATCCATAGGTATACTTTTATAGCTGGAGAAAATGAGAAAAGGAAAGTAAATGTTTTACTTTGAGTGGCAAAAAAGGCAGCTCCGGGGCTAGCGACAGCATTCGGAGCAAGGAGCACCCACAGAGAGCACCCAGGTGGTTTCCAGTACGTGGATTTACACATGAGGAGTCCGTCTGCCCCAAGAACTGACCTGACTTCGGTGACCATGTTCAGCTGAGATGAAAGTTGAAATAAGGCCGACTGTAATCCCCAAGAAACTAGGCCACTCTCAGGACTCAGGACAATCAGGTCCCATTAAAAATCATCTGCCAGTCTGGTGTCCTGAGGGTTTCATTATCTTTCTTAACTAGAAGTCATCGGTGAGGACTGATCTCCTGCAGATTTTGGAAGGAGATTGAAAGCCGTTGCGTGCCAGTGTCCGCACAGGGCTGTTTCAGGGCAGTTTCAGGCGCGGCAATGTTCGTTTTTCCAAATTTCTCAGCTCCCAAAGGCAATGGGATGGTGCCCCCGGCGGGCGGTGTGCTTGGCTGCCACACTGAGACACATAGAAATTTAGGAGGAGAAATCTGACAATCTGGGAAGTGAAAAGGGAAGTGCTCGTAGTAATCAGTATGGGACAGGGCACGGCTAATAAGCAGCAAAGAGGACACCGTGAAAATGCCCGCTGTTGTTTTGTTCTTTCTTCGGCATCCATTTGTCTTTTGACGACTGCAAAGTCTCCGAGCCATAATTAGGAACGAACTCATTGCAAGACTTCTCAGATCTAATTGAGCTCTCTTGAAACTAAACCATTTATAACAACCCTTTGCAAGGACAAAACACCGTGTACTCTCCTTCGGTACAGCCGAGAATATGCTGTCCTGGGGCCTGACGAGTCCCGCTGCAGCTCACAAGTGACAGGCCCCGATTTGGGGACCAGCTCCTTGCTCCAGCGGGAAAACGGTTAATTGGCTTGAACCCAATCCCATTAAAATCAATAGGAATGTTAAGAACCCCTAAGCAGGAATCCTGGGGTGAAGGGTCTGGCTGCAGGGGATATTGTTGGTGCAGAGGAACCAGAGTGGGCTGTTAGTAAGAAGATGTTTTCATTTCCAATGCATCTGACTTTCAAAAGGTAGTGAGTGAGATCCTGAGCCCAGCCCGTAACTGAAGTGCACCTGATGGGACCTTTATTTTCTTTTTTTAATCGTCCAGGCACACTGACTGCCCTGGCTCTTGGCAGGCCGGACAAAAAGCCTCACATTACAGCAGTGGAAACATAGAAGGCCAGATCCAGAGCTCAGGTCATGTTCTGGACCCCTTACTCCTCCTCTCTCGTGAACAGCTAGACCTGGGTGGCAGCTGAGGATTTCCTGGTGTATTTTTGGAAGAAAAATCTGCTAGCTGTCTAGAAATCATCCATTTGCCTTTCTGCCTGTCTGGGGCAAGCGCACGTGATGCCAAAGTCACGAGCTGACCCTAGCTGACACTCGGGCATCCTTGGCTAGTATAGGAATAGAGCTCAGCGGCATGGGGGGACCAATCATTTACCCACAAAAAAAAAAAAAAAAAGGAAAAAAAGAAGTTGGTTTGGACTAAAGAAGGTTTGCAAATGCCACCGCCGCAGACAACAGGGTTAAAACCAAGTCCAAGGAAGCCCCTCCTGGCTGGCTTCAGGCCACATCTTTTGGGGAAGATTTTTCATTTTGCTGACAAAACCAAACCACCAGAAACGTTCACTTCAGCTTGATCTAAAATGAACCCAGTTGACCTCCTTTCTGATTTGATTAATAGGAGGAAGAATTTATTATTTGTACGGTTTTAATAACAAGCCATCAAGGAAAAGCCCTAGACCGGGGGCAAACCGTGCCGGGAGCCTCCTGGAGAAGGGAAAGGTGTCCCAGCCTGACCCGCAGTGGCTGCAGCACCACGAGCTCCCCAAGGCTCACCCAGGCGCCCGCTCACCCTGAAGCCCAAGCCCTGCACGTTGCAGCTGGATGGCACCCCCCCACGGCTTGGGGGTGCTGCCAAGAGCCTCCACATTATCAAAAAATTCCTCGTTGCAGCAGGCTTTACAGGAAAGAGGAAAGCCAGCCCTGGAGCATTTGGAGTGGGGATGGAAGGAAGAAAGACTCGCAGTATTCTTTTACTATTAAAGTTACTTTAAAACGCTGAAACGTTTCTAAAATACGAAAGGCCACCATGTAGAACTGGCCAGAACCAACATGATGATTTAACAGGAACTCATCTGCTGGTTTTTATGCCCTCCATCCTCAGCAGACCAAGCCCAACACCAGACCACGAGCCTTATGTCCGAAGAGGTCACGGTTTGCAAGAGCATAGGGATTTGGTGGAAGCGGTGGTTGCAGAGCAACGTGATACAGCAGCAGCTTGTTCCTTTTGGGAATGGGGCGGAAGGGGCGTTGTTAAGTATTAACCCATATGCCTTTAATCCTCATCTCTCTTTTCTCACCCTCAACCCCTTCCCTACCAGCAGATTCTCCTGCCAGCACACACCCAGGTGGCACAACAGCGACCAAGGCACGGGAGCCCTCAAAGAACGACCCGAGCAGCAGCAGCAGCATCTGTCCCGAAACCCAAAACCGGCCTTACCCAACGGCCAGAGACTTCAAGCCTTACTTGAAAGGAGCAGACTTTGCTAACGGTCCCTCCTCCTCTCCCCTAACACAGGCTTTTTTTATGCTTTAGCTGGAAAAACGAGTCCCGCCTGCTGCATTTTGCAGGCAGGGTGAATGACCTGCCGGGG
>VXBO01011204.1:585550-620416 GCA_013400135.1 Rhinoptilus africanus
GGTGTATTTGGGGTTTTTTCCCCCCTCCCTAACAAAGCAGCAGAGCCGCCGGCGGTGCAGAGATCCCTGCCGCGGTCTTTCCCGACAGCAGAGGGGGTTATTGGGCTGCTTTTCCTCCGCCTCCCCCCCCGCAACCCTGCGGAGCCCAGCCCGGCGTGGTGGATTTCATGGTGAGACCGAGTGGGGTAACAGCGCACCTTTTATAAATTGCTTTAGCTCCTGGGGATGAAAGGTATTCTGTGAAGCTAAAATATTAAAACTACCCTGGATTATTCATTAAGCATCAATTATCATCACATGTACTGTCAGGTGTTTCAAAGTTGCTCTTCTGCTTTAGGAGGGAATATATTTTTAGGCTGCTTTCCGAAGGAAGGAAGTTCTTGGGGTCAATCACACAGTTTGCTTGTCTCTCTGTCCTCACCGATTTGGGAACCTCCTAGTTCATTTTCAGCCAAAGTTTACAGAAGGCTGGAAGTCTCCAAAATCATAGAATCATAGAATGCGTTGGGCTGGAAGGGACCTTTAAAGGTCATCTAGTCCAACTCCCCATCACTAAGCATCTTCAAGGAGATCAGGTTGCTCAGAGCCTCATCCAGCCTGGCCTTGAATGTCTCCAGGGATGGGGACTCCACCACCTCTCTGGGCAACCTGTGCCAGTGTCTCACCACCCTCACTGTAAAGAACTTCTTCCTGATGTCTAATCTAAACCTACCCTGCTCTAGTTTAAAACCATTGCTCCTCATCCTATCGCTCCATGCCCTTGCAAACAGCCCCTCCCCAGCTTTCTTGATACTATATTCTATGTTCCTGCAGGTTAATTAGCAAAGGGGATGGTGGGGGAGCCCCCAGACCCAGCTAGTGGGGTGGGAGCAGGAAGGGCAGGCACCTGGTACGGCAGACACAGCGGCAGGAGAAGCTTCAAGCGGGGTGGCCATCTGCACCGGCACCAGCGAGCTCAGCCATGGGACACGATGCCACAGGAGACCAGGCCTCCCTGACTCTGCTGCCCACTGAAATCATTTACAGAAATACCTGTCAGGTATGAATTGGCTATTTATTTCACGTTCTTCCCGCTACTGCTGCCTCCCCTCCTTTGTACTTTTATAACTTTACAAAGTTGGAACAAGTTTTGGTTTAAGACTAAAGGCAGCTTCATCCGCAAAACAGGATGTTCCAAAATAAGATCTAATTTTCCTTTGTGAGAACCTAAGGCAAAAGTAAATTGATATACACTCTAAAGGCAAACACAAACAAGGACTTATTATTTATCATTAAAACATCTTTAAAAGACTCTAGAGCCCCAAAAGCAAAAGTTTGATGCTGTATAAAAGAATTATGTTTCTGAGATGTATCAGTTCAATAATTAAAACAGCATCTATGAAATATAAATGTAAGATATTAATAAATTAAATTAAATTAAAGCTGCTGAAAGCCAATTATCTAGTAAAAGATCTCTGATAGCTAAACTAATGAGATGTAGAAAGATTAATTTAGATCCCCATTTTAGGAGGTGATTATAAATTGCTATAATGCCACATCCAGTTACTGGGTTGTTATTGAAACTCGTGAAATACATTTGGAAAGGCTTTTAAATATTCAGAATGAAGTAGAAATTAGAAAGGTGTTAGAAATAATTAAAAATTAGCTGTCTTGTCACATTTCAGCTTTAATCCTATTACCTCTTCTAGTTTACAAAGCTTCAGATGTCTCTCAAAGTTTTGATCTGTGGGGACAGTGGGGTTTATGAGAAGGGATTTATGTATTTTAATAATTGCAGAACTTCAGATGTTTCTCCTTCTTTCATGTATTTGGGGAATTGTTTCTTTGAAGGACTCTTGTGCTTGCCACCAGCGCTGCCTGATGGATTTCTTTGGCCAAAGGGCAGGTCGGGCCATCACTTGAGGTCCCACCGAGCCTCCACAGACCTTTGCTGCTCTCCTTGCAGCTCCTGGTGAAAACACTGAGGAGCATCAGTCGTGTCTTTTTGGTGAGGGCAAAGCACAAGGCCTTTGCTCCTCTATTCCTACAAGCTGTTGTAGCTCTAAGCAAAACACCGGGCTGCTGGGGAAAACAGAAGGATGATGGTGGTGCAGTGCATGCCTACAGCCCACGAATGATGGTCTTGCCACTGCCAGAGGCTGGCCACAGAGGTTTGCCAACCGTGCTTTGGTTGGGACTTGCCATGTGGGGAGCTGCCTGTGAGCTCTGTAGCTCTAACAGCAACCACCTCACGGCGCGGGACCCTCACCCATCTGCACTCAGGTTGTGCTTCGCCTGGTCCAAGAGGTGCCAAAAGGCCTCCAGCAGCACGGCAGGGCCGTATTTCTCCAGCACAGCAGGAGCGGCATTGGACACAGCAATTGGTCCCTGATCCGGGAGGAAAAACCCAGCGTGGGGGTGCAGGCAGGGGAGGGCAGTGGGGCCTTGAAACCTCCGGCACAGGGTGATACCGGCAGCCCCAGCGCCATAAACTACTCCCCCATGGGCAACCGCTGCTTCAACGGAGGGAGGTGACCTTGGGGCTGGGAAACACGGCTCTCGGGCAGCAAGGAGGCGAGGAGCAGGTCTGCAGGGTGTGCTCCGCTCTGCCTGGAGGGTCAACGCGGATGTACGTGGCTCTGGGGACGGAGGAGCACGGCGGGGAGAGCCTTAGAAACGGGGTGAGAACAGCCCCAGGCGGACCCTAGCAGAGGAGGAGGCAGAAACCCCCCCAGCACCACCCTGGAGAGGCAGATGGAGGGGCCCCATCGTCGGCATCGCGCTGCTTCGAGGTGAAGGACTCGAGGGCCGTGACGGCTGCAGCCTCCCCAGGCAGCGGAGGGGTGAGCATAACCCAGGGAAAGCCGCAGCGGCTGAGGGAGGGGGTGGTTCTGATAGTGATACAGGATTTTTTTTTCCTTTTATCCCCTTTTTCTCTAATATTCTAGATAGCACCGTCTATCATTGTAAGTGGATTGATGAGCGCTCTTTGATCAGGCTGTTAAAACTTTTAAATAGTCAAACAGCAGATTCTCCTGTGCACGAGGGGTTTCTCTAGCTCACATCAAGGCAGAAGTCGCAGTGCCTTCAGCTAGCGGAGAAGGCAGCAGCCCTCCTGGGGGCCCTCACAGCGTTTTTGTGAGCAGCCCTTCTGGGAGAGCCTTTTTCATGTGCCGTCCTGGGGCAGCTGGGGACAGCCAGCAACAAAGCTAACCCTGCGTTCCCATAGCCCCAGCAAGCGTCTTGCTTAAAGCATAGCACCCAGTTTTGGGGGAGCAACAGAGGCACCCCTTTAAGGACTTGCTGAAAGTCTGGAAGTGTGAAATCCAGCAGGAGGGAAAGCCCTCTGCCTTCTGCCCAGGAGGAGAAATGCTCAGGGGATGCCTCTAAGTATCCCTGGACAGGGGAATGAAAGCCCTCTCCCTCTCCTGTGAGAAGAGCTAAATTAGAAATCTCTGCTTGGGGGGTTTCTTGGTTGAGAAAAGCTTCTGGAGGGAAGAAGTACACCAGAAAAACAAGAGAGGAGCAGCCCAAACTTGGGTGAGCCTCTGCTACCTTCTCTCAGCCTGCTTGAGCTGTAGTTTGGAAGCAGCCCTTTCTGTAAACTCTGAAATACCTTTACGGGAGACAAAAAGATGTCAGAGCTGGCAAACTGGGTTATGCAGTGGGGACCAAACCCCTGGGGTCCGAACTCTTGCAGAAGTATCCAGCAGGCAGATCTAGAGTTTGCCAAATTAAAAGAGACGGCTAAGTCTAAACTCTTCTCCCGAAAATCCTTAAAATGTGCAGGAGTGTGGGCTGTGTGGTTAGTGGCCAAAAGCTTGGTTGAAGAAAAGCAGGCAGCTCAGGTAGAAATTCAGAACCTACAGGAGGAAAACAGCAAACTGAAAGCAGAAATAAAGGCTCAGCGACTTAAGATCGAGGAAGGTAAAACTCGAGAAGGAGTTGCGGCTGTGGAGCAAATGCAACGCACTCTCCAGTATCAAGAGGTGTGTGAACAAAAACAGGCCATTTTGAACGAGCATCAGGCACTGAAGGAAAAACTCGCTGTCAGCATGAAAGCTGTAGAGGAGATGCACGGAGCAATCCGGCTATTGGTGCAAAAAGTACAGATGCTAAAAGAGAAGGGCGCAGACCACCGAGCCTGCGAGGCCAAGGTGGAAGAGTTAAAAGCAGCGTTGGTGGCGCAGCACAGCGCGGTCACAGCCCTCATGAAAACACCCCACCAAGGAGATGATGAGTGGTGGGACAGACAAAGACGGTTTAATCCAGAGGGCAGCCCCTCGGTAGAGGAGTGCAAGCCGGCGAGCCCACCGTCGCTCGTTTTTGAGGTGCCGGAAAGGTTTAAAGCAAACCTCGTTTCGCTGACCAGCGCTCAGGTGGCTGTGAAAAGGGAAGGTGGAGGAGCAGAAGGGAGAAGCCAGGGAAACGTGCAGCCACAGGCGGATCGGGTTATCGGGGGGGAAGCAGCTAGTCTTGAGCCGGCTCCACCCCAGTTCAGAGTGGGGAGCACCCAAGGAAGGAGCAAGCAGTTGGCAGGGAGTGCCTGGGCAAGGGAGGATAGAGAGGGCTCCAGGGGAGGAAGGGGCAGCAGAGGAAGGGAAAACCCCAGGGAGAAGAGGGACTCGGAGGTGCTGCAGACCACTGCCTCCACCGGTGCGGGCGCCCAGGTCCCCTCCTTGGGGAAAGGGAGGAAAGGAAGGTGGCAGGGCAAGAGGCAGTGGCAGCACAGCGAAGCTCCCCGAGTCATGGCACAAAATACCGTGGCCAGGAGGGAGCTGAGCACGATGCGCGTGGACATATGGAGGCAGCTTCGGAAGCACGGGGAGGATATGGCCCGCTGGGATAATGCTCCCACCAAGGTTTTGCTGGATCGCCTGCTGGAGATCAGTGGGAGAAGAGAGGGAAGTGGGCCCGGGGCCCCTGCCCTCCCTGTCATAGTCTAGGGCAGACGGTCCCCCCCTTCCCCGGGCTTATGGTCAGACCAGAACCAGACCACTGGGGAAGGCTCCCGCGCTGGGAGCACTGGGGGATCGGGAGCAGAGCCCACGAGGCATCGCCGGTGCCACATGAAAAGCCGGGGCACCAGGTGCACGCTGCGGCCGATGCAGGTTAAGAGGGCTCCTCTGATGGAGAAAAACACAGGAGGAGTGAAACATTAAGGGTTTCTTTTGTTTTGTTTTTTGTTTGCTTATTTTTACAAGAGAAAAAAAGAGGGAGAAGCTGGTTTTTGCAGCAAGGGCAGCCAGGGCTGGGGTGAGCAGAGACTGCTTTAGCTCTGCCACAGCCGCCCTGCTGCCTCCCTGCCAGGAGTCCGGGCAGGGATACCAAACGCTGCTCAGGCCAAGTTAGCAGAGGATGTTTTGGGGAAATAAGGAGGTGGATTTAAGGGCTGATAAAACACTGGAGCGAGTCCAGGCTGCGATACCAACTGGGCTGCAGCGTGTGCGAGCAGCGATGGGCAGCTGCGGGGCTGAGAACGGGTTGTAGGTATGAAGGAAGGTTATAGGAGTCCCAAGCACAGCATAAAATCTGAGAGGGAAGCAAGGAGAAAAGAATAGCAGCTTCTTTCTGTCTCTTCTATAGGCTATACAGAAGGATTTGGACTTTAAAAAAGGAAAGTAGCAGTTCACACTTAGCATTAGCATTGTTAAATTCAGTAGTGTGTTTTCACATAAGCATGTGGAAGTATGTGCAGGAAAGAAAGTTAGGAGCGGCATCAAAACAAAGAAAAAGGAAAAAAAAAAGGCTGAAACAGGAATGCTAACTAAGTGCTATCAATACATATAAAGTTAGAAGCTGGAAAATTGGCAGATTAGGCATGTATATACAAAGGTTTGAGGGGAGGGTAATTAATGGTAAAGTATTCTAATTGACTTGGGACAGAATTCACTCTGAAAGCAAAAAGTTAAGCTTGTAATACATGATTCTAGTAGATGTGTTAACACCAGCATTTTTCCTTAGAGTGAAGAAAAGGTAAAATAAAAAAAAAGAATTTTAAAAGACTGATCATGGTAAAGAGTATGCATTAACGTAATAGATTTTAAATTAAAACATGAAGTTCTTCTGTTACAGAGAAGAGATGGAACCAAATGAAAACAAATGCGATGGAGTATCGGTGAGCAGCTGTTTAAGAAAATAAGCAAATAAATTGTATAAAAATATGCAAAGATGCAGTTTATTAGATCCTAATATCATCTAAAAGTCCTGTGGGTGTAAGTGATCTACCATGGTTAACTAAGATAACTATTAATAACAATCTTTGCTATTTTTGTCTTACATAGGTAGTACAGAAGAGTAAGTAGCGATTTCAAATTATGGACATGATTAATTCCATGTTTCTTAGGGTTTTCTTTCCTGCTTTTATTTTGCTATATTATCATATATGCATAGATGAAGGGAAAAATGTAATCTTCTTTTTTAGATCACTTGCTGTAGCTGAAGTTCAAACAAGAGAAAAGTATAAACAAACTGTGGTGACAAGGGAAAAATGGATCCAAGTTAAAGGGGTCACCGTCTCCAAACAAGAGAAACCCCATTTCCCTTGAGGAGGATGGACATACCTCCTATTATTGATAGCAATCGTGATTAATAGATCACCAGCATACGATGCAACAATGCCTGTGTATATGCAACACAGAAAACACATAGCTATGACTTTGTGCATCTGCAAAACATGGTATTTTGAGTACTATGAGAAATAAAGATGAAAAAATTAAGTGTAGAACTTTCTAGTACAGTAGGCTATATTTTTAAAATACATACTGTTAGCGTGGCTTTGCAATACTAGGACAACTGCATAGAACAGTTTTGAGTGTAATTTAGAGCACCTACATGTAAACTGATGGTGCTGGGATGGATAGAAATCTAAATTCCCCAGTAATGGGGATATCAAAACACTACATACATGTATGATATGTAATCATGTATTGTTCTGATGAAAAATTTTATTTTGTTATAGAGGAGATGATTAAGTGATTTTAGAAACTTACAGCAGAAAGGTTTCTGAGATGAGAGCTGGACGCCAGCAACGATGGGCAGCCCAGCGAGGTGGAGCGCTCCCAGCTGCCTCTCTGGAAGGAAACCAGCAAGCGGGAGGCACTCACACGTGCAAACTGCATACAAAAAGGTATCAGTTTTCAATCAGTTTAGAAGAGAGTTTAGCCAGACGTGAATATGAAATATATCCTTTTTGGTTTTAGTGGGTCTGTACTCACTTATGTGGGATCCAGCTGGGTTTGTGTGTACAGCCAGCATCCAGAAATCACCTCTGCATGTCTAAGCTGTCCGATAATGCATGTAACATAAATTTAAATGTATGATTTTAATTACGCAATGCTTTTAGAAGTGACACTAAGATTACGGGAAACTTTTTAACTGTGTACTAAACAAAGCCGAGTAACATTTGGTTTAGATTTTGAGCAGTTGTTGCAGATAGCAGAGCATCCGCTTGTGACATTTGTGGTCCCACAAGCGGTAAAACAAGCCACCGAAGCAAGGTTTGCAGTACGTGACGAGAGAGAACAAGTTGTCCTTACTACAACCGCAAGAAAGGATGCCGAACATCGTTCCTGGTGTAAATCCCTCCTTGGCGGGACTCACATCAGCTACTGAAATTTTTAACTTGGCTGTAACCCTGGGTATGGTAAGAGTTTGGTTAATTGTGCAAATTATCCTGGCTATAAAATAAAATCTTAAGTAAACCAAATAGTGGCTAAGGACCAAAGCCAAGAACTACAGACCACCCCCAGACCCACATGAGGCAAGACCAGGTAGGAAAGAGCAAATGCCTCCGAGAAGATCAATTGCTCGGTCCTGGGGAGGAGCCTTGAGCCACAGGAGGGTTTGCAACATCCTTGCTGGACTCATGTGTGACAACTCACAGCCGTGGACTGTCAGGAGAGGGGTCTGTATGCCTACAGCTCAGGAAATATGGTCTTGCCACTGCCAGGAACAGGCCATGGGCTGTGTACTAATGCTGCAAAACCTAATACAGGGGTTTGTGAACCTTGCTTTGGTTGGGACTTGCCATGTGGGGAGCTGCCTGTGAGGTCTGTAGCTCTAACAGCAACCACCTCACGGCGCGGGACCCTCACCCATCTGCACTCAGGTTGTGCTTCGCCTGGTCCAAGAGGTGCCAAAAGGCCTCCAGCAGCACGGCAGGGCCGTATTTCTCCAGCACAGCAGGAGCGGCATTGGACACAGCAATCGGTCCCTGATCCAGGAGGAAAAACCCAGCGTGGGGGTGCAGGCAGGGGAGGGCAGTGGGGCCTTGAAACCTCCGGCACAGGGTGATACCGGCAGCCCCAGCGCCATAAACTACTCCCCCATGGGCAACCGCTGCTTCAACGGAGGGAGGTGACCTTGGGGCTGGGAAACACGGCTCTCGGGCAGCAAGGAGGCGAGGAGCAGGTCTGCAGGGTGTGCTCCGCTCTGCCTGGAGGGTCAGCGCAGATGTACGTGGCTCTGGGGACGGAGGAGCACGGCGGGGAGAGCCTTAGAAACGGGGTGAGAACAGCCCCAGGCGGACCCTAGCAGAGGAGGAGGCAGAAACCCCCCCAGCACCACCCTGGAGAGGCAGATGGACCACTGGCATCGCACTGCTGGGAGCAAAGGACTTGTTGGGTCTAGGATACCTACAGCACTCCCACATTCTCCTGGGGGACAGCCAGCTCCTCTGTATCTGGTGCCCAGGCAGCAGAGGGGTGGGCATAACCTGGGGAAAGCTGCAGCAGCTGAAGCGCTCTCTTTGTGTATTAGTTGTGATACTGTTATGTTAAGGGGTTGGGTTTTTTTCTTTTATCCTCTTTAATATTCTTAATATCATCATTTATCATTGTTAGCATCATTGTAAGTGGATTGACGAGGACTCTTTGATTAGACTGTTAAAGCTTCTTTGATTAGACTGTTAAAGCTTTTAAGTAGACTAACAATAAATTGTATGTCTTCTGATAGAAGCTGTGTTTCTGTGGACAACATAAATGGCACAAATTGTGGTAAAACAACCCCAACCTCCATAAGGGCAATATTTGCTAAGCTGGGATAACAATCAAGAAAAAGATGAGCAGTTACCTCAGAAAACCAGGTCTGGTTGAGTGCCACCCTCCGTTGTCTTTCCAGGTTACAGGATCCAGCTCAGGCCTTCTTGGCCTTTCCCTGCAGTGCTGCCGCTCCCTCAATATAAGATTAAACGAGCTTTCTCATTTAATGTACATGTAAATCAGTGAAATGCCTGATTTCCAAAGCATCGCAGGTACTCAAAAACAGTGGGTGCAAGCCTCGTCTCCAATACCAACAGCCCCGCTACAGAGCACCTTATCTCAGGTGTTTTAAGATGTAGACAACATTTTTCCAACACAGCGCAAGCTGCTGGCTCCTCCATCCTGTTGTGGAATAAGTGGAGTACAAATGTGGGTCAGGTCAGAAGAGCAGCCGTTTATTTCCGATAGCTACAGGAGAGAAGAGGGAGCAGCAGGGAAGCAGGCTCCGCTGATGTGAACGCTGTGCCTGCGGAGTGGATAGAGGGTTTATATTGTCTCACAGCTGCTATGCAAAAGACAGATAATGGGGTGCAAGTTGTACACATCTCTTATGGGCACGAGGCCGCTGGCTCACACAGCCAGCCTTGATTCTGATTTCTTCAGCCCAGGAACTAGTTTATCACTACACTCACAGTGATTACCATTTCAAGAGACAGGGGGAAGGTTCAACCAAGAGGCCTACTTACACCCTAGCATTTCTACTTCCACAGTCCTCCAAAGGTTGCTCATTACGTGCAGGGAGATTGCCCATTACATGGGGACAGAGCGCTGCTATCAGCTATGACGGTGGGGGGAGCGGTCCTTTTACCCCAGGCTCGTCTCATCGCGAGGATGGGTGATGCAGCCTTCACACCGTGAGATTCAGCTGCTGCATCACATCATCAATACATATCAGCTTACATAAATACCTTCTAACAGAATTCCTGACTTCTCACCGTGAGAAAACTCATTCCCTGCTGCTGGTGCCACCAACCCACCGGAGAGTCACCCCGGGGGCCAGAGCATTGCGTGGTGCAGCCAGCACAGCCCCTACCAGCCATGCTCAGAGAATGTCCCTATTTCACCTGCCACCAAAGGGATTTGAAAAGATTTGCTTTACCTTGGAGGCTGGTTTTTACGCACCTTCTCCTTCAGGGTCCCCCAGGCAATTTTCATCAGCTCTGCACTGGTGGAGTTTCATCGCAGTCCCAGGGGTGAACGGAGAGTGGGGAGGTGACCCACCAGCCAAGGCCAGGTACAGTCCTTATGGAGACAGGAGACTACAGTTTGGGGAAGGAGGTGGTGGGGGGAAGAAGGATATTTTAGTATAAAACATTACAAAAAGAAAAAGAAATTACCCTTTTCACATGAACATCTAGAAACACTCCCGTATCAGGGCAAGGCCCCCAAACCAGCACGGTATTTACAAACTGAGAACAGCAAAGCCTGATTTTCCGAGCAGGCGGGTACCCGTACCTCTCACTTGCCTCTGTGAAAGCAGAAGATGCTCGCCGCACCCCTGCAAGCCCGGCCCTCGGTTCCCTGTGTCGAGCACCGAAACAGCAGCACCTACGAAGCACAGCTGCCAGCCGGGACGAGCCCAGCGAGCCCGGCACAGCCACCTACGTACAGGAGCCACAATGATTCCCCACCCTCCTTCAAGGCTGCACATAAACCTTCCCCCCTTATCCAGTGTACTTTGCTTGTTGGTCCATTCCTCAGACAAGGATCTCCTAACAACCCTGCAGAGCCTTTATTTCTCTTTAAGGGGGCTTTAAACTCCCCCTAATGCACAGTAACTACAGCAGTCATCAATTTGGGATGATATTTTCTTTTATCATCCAAATTCCTCTGCTTATTGTGTTGCCTTCCTGGCCTTGGAATTAAACTTTCTGGCATATCTTAAAAGCACCAAGTATATCACACACTCCTGCACACCTGACCCATAAAACACTAACACTCTTCCTTTCTTCTTGCTCATTATCTCACATGGCCTTTGACTAAAAAATCTGGAGCCATACTTTCCAAGCTTTCAAATCCTGGCTTTAGCTCAACATAATATCAGGTACAAACCATGAAACCGGCAATTACTTCTGAAATTTGCTGAAGTATGCATGCATTTGAAATAAAGGTTTTGATTCAAAGCTTTCAGGAGTCAAAGTATCCATTAAAAGAATGGTGAAATTGCAAATTGTCTGTTAGGACTGGCATGTAAATCATTTCAGTACCTTCTGCCTAATTACAGTGAACCACTGAAAGTGTGTGTAAATTAGACAAGGGGGGAAAAGTATTATTTACATGCAATAGTGTTTGTTTCCTTTCTTCTGTTCTTTGGTAAAAATGATAGAGAAAAACATTGGGCGTGAGCCTCAACCTTTGTTTTCCTCTTGTTGTTCTTTTCCTTTTGGTGCCTGGATAGAAGGGAGTAAGAAAAGATGACTTCCTCAGAAATCCATGCTGCAAGATTTACAGCACAGCTTCTGTGTTCATTGCTCCCCAGCATCTTCTAAGCCTACTAAAGCACTCTGAGATAATCAAGTGAAAAGCGTTGTAGAAATGTGTTTCTTTAATGAGAATCCTTTGTGCAGTTTACAGATCCAAGCAAGTGTAGGGTATCCAAGGGCATGCTGCCTTCACAGAGGCAGGCCCCAAACTGTCCTGTTTTGCTAGTCACATCATAAAGTCGTGTCCAAAATGCTCCCCCCAATATGTTCGTAGTGTTCCCACACGACACCCACTATATCTCAGCTATTTCAGATGTTTCACATCTCTCTCACAGGGAAGCAAATTTTTCCCCCTCCAGGACATATATTTGCATTTTTCCAGGTAATGTATCATCTGGTGATCTTATTCTCATATTTCCAGTCTCTCGATAGATGCATTCCTAGAACAGGGAGGAATGTAGGGAGGATAGAAGTTAGCACAACATAGGATAAAGCAAAATGGGAACTGGTACACAACTGGATAAAGCCCTCAGATAAGGCTCCTACAATTTTCCAGTCCCTACAGAAGCCAGCAGTGGTATAAACTCCCAGCTGCAGATAATTCCTTCACTATATCCCAATTCAGCGAATCCAGTAAACTCATCAGTCCGGCTGGAAAAACAACAACAAAAGCAGGGAAGCTGTTGCGGCATTTCATAACTGTTGTTGCACTTTTTTATTTCCCCCCCCCTTACTGTTTCCTCCTCCTATTTCACGATATTTTTTGTGACTCCTTCAATGTACTTCAATTCTGGTAAAAAAGTCTACTTTTAGCCCGCACCACAGATGTTTCAAAGGCAGAAACTGACTCAAGTTAGTCTTGTGATAGAAACTGTGTTGTAGCTTTATGTTACCATGGCTTCTTTAGTTGACAAAATAATACTTTGGACAGGCAACTTCTAGGTCTTTCATAGCCCTCGTATTTCACACAGGACAGGGGTAACTTGAGGGACAAAAAGTGAAGTGACCTTGAAGAAAAGGGGTCATGGCAGCATTGGGAGTAGACCCAAGGCCTCTTCATTTCCAGGGCTGTACCAGCTGCCCTCCTTCTGACTCCATTTGATGAAAGCGGGATTTTCAACAACAAGATCTAGCCCGATGCTGGTAAACGCTGATTCACTCAAACAGTCTATGACAACATGCTGGGTTCAAGGAAGCTCGACCGAGGTGCGTTCCTGTGGTCCTCAGCAGAATCTCTAGTGGGGGTGATGCTTACAGCAGCTCCCCCTCCTCACAGTGCGCAATGCTTTCGGTCTGCAATCCGGACTTGGTTTTATACCAACCTACCCACACATTTTGGGGCAAGGACTTTCAATTCAGTGCGTATAAAGCTGCAGTGAATGCATTGGCCACCAGCTATTAACTTCTGCTTGTTCCTCCTCTCCTCCTTTGAGAAAAGGAGTGTAGGGGGTACTAATCAGGCACCAATGTTTAATACTGCAGTGCAGCCCTCTGCAGAGGCAGAGAAAGTGTCTAAATCGGTTCCTGTCAGATGTAGGCGTTGAGTCACGTTCACTCTCTCTGCAGGCTGTGCATCCCAACTTCACCAGCCAGAAGCTGGTGGCTGATCTTCCCCTATTCTTCCCCATAAAATGTATTATTTAAAAGAAAAGGGGGAAAAAAAAAAAAGAGAGACATCAGGAAAAAAAAAGAATCAGTCAAAATATACCAGCTACTGGTTCCCTCTGTGTTTGCATCTCAGCCTCATTATGTCACCTGAACAATAGGAATTCTCCTGGTCTATTTTAAGGTGGCAGCTGCCTTGGAAAGCTCCAAATATGACATCCTCAGTGTGGAACTCTGGGGAAATAAAGTTGCTTTAAATTTCCTATAAATACTTCTTCAACCAACATGATACTAACAACATCTGCCCCAAGGCTTGATGTTGCAATAAACAGTGCTGAAGCATAGTTTTGGGAAGAATCTGACCCGAGTTTTATTTTAGAAGGAAACAAATAAGAACTTGAGACCTGGCCTGAGGACTTGAAGTGACACAGATGTATTTTACACCAAAGACTATAGTCAGATGTTATATATTCCTTCAAGTCCAGATGTTATATATTCCTTCAAGTCAGTCACAAACACTCATCCCCCAGTAAGGTTACTGAGTGCTTCCCAGTAAGGGCAAGGTACGTGCCCCAGGAGGCCTGGCAAGGAAAGCAGGCAGGGCCAGATCTCTAGGCTGCAGAGAGTCAGTGAATGTCCAGCTCACTCCTCTTTCGCGCCCAGTTAATCAATAATTTGCAGGCTGACAAATTTTGCTGCAGGTTTCACTCCTCAACATCCCTAGGTCTTGAAACTTCCACAGAGTCCCTTGTACTGTGAGAAAATAGCTCTTCATTAAAATATGGGGCTGATAACGTAGGCATGTGGTACATACCCAGCCATTAAGACTTTTCAGCCACAAACATTGATTATTACAATGGGCGCATCTCATTGTAAAGCTAATGAAGGGGGAGCGGGATGCAGATGCCCCCAGGAGGTGAGCTGGCACTGAGCTGCATTTAGACCACCCTGTAAGGGTCAGCTCACGGACGATGTTGGAAGGGATTGCAACAGCTTTCTCTTAACAGAAATCTTTAAAACAGAGCTGATGCATGGAACACTGGTGCTTTGCGGAGAAGCTGGATTTATCCCACATGAACATGCAAACGAAGCAACACATGTAGCAGAAATTTGGCAGTGGCTGGCATTTCTCTCTGGGATCTGGACACATCAAATATCAGAGGAGCACAAAATACCCCTTTATAAAAAAAGAGTATTGAAGGGACTATGCAAGGCAATCCACCATCTGTGGATACGTACTGCAGTGGCCAGCTGCACTATTATCTTTTTCTATTTTTTCTTAGGCTAAGGGAGGAATATAATGGTATCTCTGTGCAGGTGTCCCTGTCACTGCTTGCTTCCCCTCCTGTAAATTAGTTTTGTCACCTCCATCACACCCCACCAGCTGTAGTCAGGCCAGCTTGGGATTTTATTAAAGGTAAGCTGGGGATGGTGATCACATACACTCAAAGCACAAGGGCAGCAGCCTAGTCAGATGTACTGCATTTGTTGAAGGAGCAATAGAAATGATATTACATTAATCTTAAGGACCTCCAGGCTCAGTTTCAAAACAGAGATAGAACGCCTGTGAAGGAGTCTTGTTTGAGTCTCTGGCACGTATCACACCAATCCTACCTGCAGCCTAGAAAAAAAAGGAGTCAGTAAGAGCTCTGAACAGCACTTGATCTAGTAAGAAACCACAGAGATTTGGTGAAGTAGAAATAGGATGCAGGGAACAGCAAAGGCCAATAAAAGAAAGTATGTGATGGGACTGGAGAAGGGTGAAGGTGTAGAAGTAGGTGGGAAGAACAGGGAGCAAAATATCTTCAAGATGATGGTGGTTTGGCAGGATGTCACATGGAGAAGCGTTCAGCTTGTGATGAACAGATGGAGACAAGAGACAGGACCGAAGGCAGGGAAGAAATGAAGACGACCAAACTTGTTCATCTAAAAGGACTTAAAGTATCACTTTGAAAGGTGACCGAAAAATGACACCATTTCATGGCTTTCTGTCATTTTGATTCAGCATCAGTCTAAGCCTTGCCATAAGGCACAACTGAGTCAATATTTGGGACGGTATAACCCTACTGACTGTTACCCTCAGGTTACACATCCTCAGTGTACCTTCACCAAGCAGCGCTTCCCTGCTACCACAGGCCAGCCATCCAGTGTCAATGGATGAAGATTTTTACTCAGAGTCACTGCACTCCCATAGTCACAAGCTGTAAGACGTCAGAACTGTAGTGTTGACTCCAGGTGAATCATCTGAAATCTCTGAAAATTCATATGCAAAAGTGAGTAGTCATCCTCAGCAGTTTTGGGTGGGTTTTTTTGTTTGGGGTTTTTTTAGGTCTTGAAGTCTTTGGGTTAAGACCTTAAAGAAAAATGCTAGGTGGTATCATTCTCACCTGTCAAATATAAATGTGCAGCACATAGCATACAGCGTGGAAAACCGTGATGATTTCCTACAGTCACTCAAAAACTGGTCACATCTGTTTACTAAACTTGATGGTAGGAAAGGACACTGCTTCCACTTCATGCTACAGCATAAAGCCTAAGCTGTGAGTGGTTAGAGCACGGATTTCACCTGAGCTGCCAGCTCCTGGACCTCAAACCAGGATTGTATTTTGTACTGCCTACCAAAAGAAAAGAAATGGTTTAGTGTTACAACAAAGATTTTGGTCTGGTCCTCTAACTGGTACAGACGGGGAAATTTACAGCTAACAGAAGGTCACACAAACTCTAAAGAACACCTGCAGAGATATTCTTTAGGGAAAGGGTGCTTACACGTACCTTCCAGGAGACTACTGATCTCAGCACATGTGCACAATGTCAAGTAAAAACAAAACCCACCAGTTCCTATGATTTCATTTCTACGCTATAATTTCTCTCTAGGTATGTATAGATTTTCTGTATATACACAGGAATAGGTACATACGTATATATATTTCTCCTCAGACCAAGCCTGTAGAGAATGAGTAGCTCCAATGAAGTCAGCTGATGACAAGAGGAAAAAAAAAAGCAGTGTAAAGGAGAGAAGAATCAGGTCCAGAGTCTTTCAAGCACTGATTATTTGGCAGCTAGTCAGTGCTGGGAAAGGTCACTGAACTAAGCCGTTTCTAAGACAATCCTGTAAACGCTTAATTTTATAGTGTTAAAAGATGGACAAAACCATACGCCTCTGCTAGATTTTATACAACTACCCATATAAGACAAGAAAAACCAGATGTATGTTTGCTTCCTGAAAAGAGATATCAAAGCACAATAAATGAAAGGCAAAACTGAAGCTTTCCATCCCTCTGTCCAAACTGATGCACTTGTTGGCAGCAGGACTTTCCTTTCTTTTCTGGCAAACTGAAGTGTCTGTGCAAAAAGTGACTCCTAAATTAAGGCTGCTTGGCACTTTCTAATACACAGCTCTGCTTTCAGCTGGTTATAATTTTACTTACCAAGCATTAAACAGTGGGGCTGAAGTTTTCCATGCCGGAGGTCTGCTTCATGATAGGTTATTATGTTCTAAAATAGTTCATCAAGAAATGGTTAGGCATTTCTAAAAAACAAGGCTCTGGGGATGTATATAATTTTGCCCTTTCAAAACAAAGCTTCCAATTACTTTGTTAAAAAAAATTTGGGACACAATACTTTGGAGCTGGGCCTTGAAATTGGGTAGCATTGTCACAGCAGTGCCTGCCTTTTGCTCGCTGCCTGCATGTCTGCAGAGGGATGTGTTAGTGTTCCAGCTCAGTTCCTCATCCATGCTGGGCACCAGCTCCTTGCAGAAGAGGTGAGCAGAGCCTTCTCCATACCTGTCTCTCCTGAACATCTGTGCCACCAGAGCAGGAAGTGGGAACAGTAAGCTCACTTCACTTGTGTCTGTGTTCTTCATGCCTCCCTGGCAGCAGAGAAGAGCCAGGGATAAAAACCTGATTTCAGAGACAGTGGCAGTGCTAGAAGCCTTGGCTGCTCTTTGCATCACCCCCAGCAGTCTGCTAGCAAGGCTGCGTGCGCTGTTTGCGTGACAGCCCAGTGAATCAGACCAGCAACAGACTTTCTGTCTCCCTGCACCAGTTCACCACACGGCCATGCCACCAGCATCGCTGTCACAGTGCAGGGGTGAGGAGCAGCCTGCAGCGAAGAGCTGAGCCCAGCACCAGAGAACCTCCGATGCCATGCTGGGAGGATCAAGGTCACCTGCTGAAAACTCCGCAGGGATGCAAGGAGCAGGGCAGGAAGGAGAGAGAGAAATGAATGGCAGTATGGGGAGATGATAAGAGGCAAGAGCACAGGCTGCAGAAGGAGGAACAAAGCACAACAGGGCTGCAGAGAACAGGGAGAGGAGTAGAAAAAGAAGAGACGGGTAAAGGAGCCAGTAATGAGTATCACCTTCCCCAAGGCACCTGGAGCCAATATCTAAGCATCAACACTGCCAGCAACTATCTGCAAAACCTCTGCCAGGGCACCCTTCTCCGCCTTTGCCTTCCCCTCCCTCCCTGTGGCAGGCTTCCACCAGCTTCTCCTTCAGCCTTTTGACATAAAAACAACAACGCTGCTGATCTGAGTTTTATGGGGGAAATAGCTTTTGTGTTTATTTTTGGTTTCATACAAACACTGGAATTTTTTGTCATAAATCTGCACTGGACTGAATGTTAAAAGCTGTTGTTTTTCTGTGCCTCAAGTTTGTTTTGACAGGCAGCCAAAGTTTCCAGAAGCCCTGAGCTTACCTGCAGCTTGATAGAGCAAATGAAGGGGGTGAGATAGACAGAAATGTGGCCCATGAATCATGGGGCATTTCTCTCCTTGATACAGAACATCCATGGAGCAGGAAACTTCCCAACTCAGAAAGCTGAGGCAAGAGAGTCAGTCAAGCAGTTTGGGTAGGAAGCAGAGAGTAATTTTCATCTTCCCATCTCTTCCTCCAAAGCCCTACATGGGGCAGGAAATTCACCAACTCCAGGCATCAGGAGGGGGAAAAAACAAGAACAAAACCACCCCTCTTCCCTCAACCTAACACCAGCATACAAAATAAAAAAAAAAGTTTCCTATCCCATGATGAGACCTTACATCAAATTAAAACCTCTAAAGCCTAGGTCTGACTTCAGACTAGAAGACTTCAGAAGGCTCAGCCTTTAGAAGACTTCAGAAGGCTCAGCCTTCTTTGATGGAAAGCTTCCTCCAGCTGCTGGTTAAGTCAGCCTTGGAGCTAAGGTTGTAAAGGTTACTGCATCAAATGGGGTTCCCAGTTCAAATCCCAGTCCTGAAGAAGCCAGTAATTACAAATACTTAATCTGAGTTTCTTTTACTTTTGCCAGTTAAATGCACATTGGAAACTTCATATCCAAATTACCTTTACAAACAAAATTATTAAAAAGTCAAACAGTGCAAAGCTAGGAATGGTGGGAATAGTTGTAACTACAAGCTCAATGTGTACCTATAAAAGGGTGATGATGGTGCCACTCTTGCTCTTGTGATCACATTCCAATTTCACCCCCAGGTTGCACGTATGCAGGGACAGGATAACCATGTGCTACCCAACCCATTGGAGTCTGGCACTTTTTAAGTGTTCTACTTTTTTGACCTAAATCGTATCTCTCTAATGTACCTTCAGCTACAATATGAAATCACACTGAGAAACTTCATCCCAAGAATGGAAGCTTATTGAGTACATCAGTAAACTAATCCCTTCTCAGCAGGGAGACAAGGAATAGATAATCCATCGATCCCTCCTGGGCTGAAATGACTAATCCATCATGCTGGTATAACGATACTACAAATGACCCTCTAATATTGCCAAAGGCAGGCACATCCCCAAATCTTTAAACTGTGCTAATTCTGTAGGGAAGGTGCAGCAATCGTTTCAGATTCATGCAGTTATGGCTTTTTTTTGCATATGTTTCACCACATACATCTGTGGATGCTGACTGAGCTAGAGTAGGTTTTACTTTCACCCTATTCCCTAAAGCAAAAAGATTGCCCTAAGGAAGCCTGAGCAAATTGCTCTAGCTGGGGGCATGGGCAGCTGCACTCTGTGTGGACTAAAGCACACCCGCATATGGATTTCCAGACCCAAACAAACTTAGTGAAAATGGGTAGGACAGGGGAGAAAGATCTGCTGGCCAAATACCACCAGCAGCATAGCTACAGAGGTTGTTTCTGCACCTGGTCCGTAGGATGCACCTGAGTTCTTCCCACCTCCCCCAGAGCATCCCACCTTCTTGATGGTGCACGGGAGCAAAGGTCCACCCCTGAAAAGTAATAAACATACTCTTCCTCCTTCTGTAGTCACCAGGTGGCTGTACTCAGAATAATAGTCTTCAAATACTTGCAATGACGGGAGATGGTGATACTTAGTCATTTATAAGGACAGATGAAAGTCACCAGGCAGTTTTTTGGCTGAACAACCTTGCATGAGCTAGCCATTCTGCCTTGTGTTCCCCTAGTCAGAAAGGGGTCTGTCTCCCTAATTCACCAACTGCATCTATTGCAATGTCTGCTGTTAAGACTGCAAACAGCTATAGCTTGCAGTCTGTCCGAATTCAGTAAACTTACTGTTTCACACACTTGTAAATGTTTACAACAGTCAAATCAAATGCTTCCAAAAGGACAAAGCAAAATCCAAAATCTAAACATCCCCGAGTCCTAGAGGTAAACAGCACCGTACCCTGATGTCAGGCAAGCACACATCTCTCCCATGGTCAGAGCCAAAACATAAGGTGTGAACACCCTTCTTTCCCCCACCTACTCCTGTCACACACTTAAAAAATACAAATTAACACCCTAGCTTTTTGTTCCTTCTCCCATTTTTATTTCTATAAGAAATGCGGAGTTTCTGATAATGTTAAATGTTTGAGATAATGAGAACAAAAACAGAACCTACTTTGAAGGACAAATACTTTCCAGCTGCCTTCATCCAAACACAAAGAGGCCAGAAACTTAGCTCTGCACTTGGTTATCAGTGTCCTACATCAAGGACATTCAATAAGATTTCTCAAAAGAAACAGAAATGCTTACAATCAGTCTCCTCCTCTGTTTAACAGGAGAACTTAGATCCTCTACAGTGCCCAAGTGATTTCCACTTTCCCTGAACCCACACAAGTCAAAGAGAAGGTGCAAGCTTACCTCTAGAATTTCTCCCATCTCTGCTGCTTCTGAGTGAATTTGTCTAGTTAAGAATTTAATCCCCCCTCACACACAAACACACACACACAAACGTTTTCCTTCCTCGTTTATGTGGGTTTCTCTTCCATAACCTGCCTCCCATAGCAGAGACATTCTGGCTATTTCTTAGACAAGTGCCCAAGTTTATTTTTGCAGTAGGAACTGAAACAGGAATGCAGCCATCCCTTCAAAATGAGCAGAAGACAGAGCAGCCTGTACGAAACACTAAGTATTTCAGGCCCCTGAGAGAGAAATGCCACGTGCAAGCAGCAAAGACTGCTGTTTCACTGTCACCTCCGTTTTAAAAGGAGGAGCTGCAATGCAAACTCAAGCAGATCACGCCTACAATAACATCAGCTGGAAAGAGACACAGCATAGCGATGGAATGGAAGTGTCCTGTGAACAGGGTGAGTGAGGTCTTCCTTCACATCACCTCTACCCAGAGCAGGATGTTCAGGCAAGCACCATTCCCAAAGAACCTCTGCCTAGACCCGAGGATGAGAGAGATGATAATATCACTAATACCCTGCCAGAAGGGCCCTCACCTAGTGAAAGGCTGGCATTAGACTGCCAGCAGTTTTACTAGCATCACAGAAATCCATTCAAACGAGAACAACCCTATTAGTAAACAAACAAAAGGCTGGAAGGCAAATGTGACATTTCTCTCTTTATAATTTCCTACACATACCAGAAATCCTTACACCAGAGAGAGGTGGTGAGGGAAGTAACGAGACCAGGAACAGCTCCACACTGTCAAAATTAGGCTTGTCAGAAGCTGCTGAATGTCTTTGCCACGTAATACTTGATGAGACAGAGAAGCGCGTTTTCTTTGGCCATATTTCAGATTTCCTGAAAGAAAAAAAAAGGCTTACAGAGTGACATCATCAATGAAAGTGATCTTTTAAAGTTATTGGGCACTTTTAACTCCAGCTTATGAGGGAAAAGTTCTCAAAATTACTTAGTTCTTTCAAGTCCTGCAAAAACAGGGCCCAGATTGGAGGCTGACCCTAATCAGTGCCCCAACTGAACAAAATCTGAAGCATGTTGTCCCTGTCAGGCATCAGGGAGTCCACAAAGCCCTTAAGAACCACAAGAAGCCAAGCTTCACTGCAATTTTTTTGTTTTTTCCAATCGTTTTGCTAAATAAGTGAAGACAGACCCAAGAAGGAAACACAACACACTGCTTCTGGCTTTCGTAGAACGGTATTGCAACCTCGCAGCTTAGGTTTCTCTGCTGAAATAGGGGTGATAACCAGCTGGCCTTTTCCCTCGACAGTGCTGCAGCCTTCCCAGTCACCTCTTCCTCATACCTGGCAATTGTCTCCTGAACTGCAGCTTCACCGGTTCCTCACCTGTTAATCCCCTGATGATCTGCTGTTTCCTACAGCTCTGGCAGAAATCTGAAGAGACAAGTTTGCCCTGTAAGAATAAGCCTGTGTCAGCTGACCGTAGCGATCCCCAGAGCCCAGTGTAACGCTGCCTTTTCTAACAGAGCCACGAGATACTTACGCCGTTTCAAAAGTTCTTTTGAACATCCACAGAAAGTATAATTAAAACGCTTCTTCAATCCAGAAACACACCATCCAATCTTTTCTCTTCCCAAAGCTGTGTTTTGCTAAAATGGTAGTCAGCGGCTTTAATGAAGTACTTCAGTTTTGGGTACACCTACCCTGCACCTACAGGATGGTATCAGAGGGTGGGTAATGTAAACTCCAGTAGGGCTAACATTAGCCATAGCAGCACTGCTAGCCCAAGCTTCAGTCCAAACTGCAGCCTAAGAGCAGAAATTCCAAGGTCTCCATAAACACACAGTGGAGTCTGTTGCGCACTGTAATTTCCTTGCTGCCTTCTTCACCTAAGGCAGCATAGGCACGTGCCAGGCACAAATTCATGGCAGAGGAACATTTTGCTGTGCCAGCCATGCCTTGTTTGTGAATCCAAGGCTACTACACTAATACCAGATAACATTTAACACCAAATAGCAATGTCTTCTCTGTTGCTAGCTGTTCTGTAACCAATCGTCTTGTTCCCTACAGATAAGTTATCAGTCTTCACACACAAAGCCTCTCAAGGAGGAGCAGTCACAATTTACAGGCTAAACTCTCCCACAGAGCCATCAAGGTGATACAGCAGGGAAGAGCACAGAGGCTAAAAGAGCAATCCCATTATCTACTGTTTTGAAGCTGCAGTGGACTTGCTTAAGCCTCATAGGCTTTTAATTAACTGACCTCAATAGTGTTTTTCAAATCATAGACTTTGAAGAAAGTCATCTTTAAGACCTCAGAATCTAACATTCCTCAGAATGTGACATTCTACCAAAATGAAGAGACCTTAATACAAGTTAGAATAAGCTCCTCAGGGTCCATTACACCATTATAATTTTCCTCTCACCTCAGCTCTTCAACCACAGCTTATGAAGTTGACCAGCTCTTAGCAGAAGGCTTCTCCCTAACATTTGCATGCAAAGAAAAAAGTTCACAGAATTCCAGACATACAAATTCCCAATTCCTCAATTCCCAAGCTGTTTCAGAAGCTAAAACTTCACATTTCTTCCAGAAGCTGGAGTTTTGCTTAGCTTGCTGTCTTTTCAAAGACAGGGAAAGATTTTAGGCATCAGTAGTTCCATTAAATGAGCAATTTCCTGTTTTTATTTTTTATCAGGAGTAAATTGAAGGCTTTCAAGTGTCCAAGTGGTATGCATGAAGCCTTACTTAGCACCTTCCAAAATCAACAGCACGCTCTTTTGCCACATATTCAGAGAGCTACTCCCCAACAGCTTGTCACTGTGCTGTAGAAATGACATGATTTAGTCAACGTAGCGTCATTCAGTTGACAGACTCCATGAAAACTACTCAAAAAGAACGGCAAGTATCAATTCAGGACAAAACATACTTTATTGTACTGTAATGTCGTAAGTACAAGAAAAGTACTGCAGAGAACCATGCTAATGGGGCTTTTAGGTCTGTGAAGGACAGAAGTACAAGATAATGGGGTACTACTGTACTCAGTGCAAAAACTGATTCATTTGAGGCACAAGTACACTATCGTTTAAGCAGCTTGATTCAAGCACAGCTCTGGTATGTGATCTACTCTCTTTTCTTTCTATGTGACAATTCTATAATAAAGCTACTTTTACATGAAATAGGCAGTAGATTCAAGTCAGGGGTGTCCAAATTGCCACTCGGCAACCGAAACATACTCTGCTTAGTCACCCTCCACATTTTAGTTTCCGATATGGAGCTGTGGCTAGTGAAGAAAAGTTACACTGAAAGGTCAGAGCCCAGATCTGTTTGGTTGCGTGGGGGATTTTTTTCATCTGTGGGTAACTTATTTCATGTTGACCACAATTTTCCGATAAGAAAAAAACCCTAGTATCTTTGATAAGAAATCATATATATCTAACATTCAAATTAATTTCAGCCCTTGAAATCTTAACTTATGGCTTAAGACACAATGAAAGTGTTTGGGCACCCTTGAGTTAAGTTAATGAAGAGCATTTTTGCTAAAAAGGCAAGCAAGATCACTGTTTTAAACAGAGCTGACCTCTACAAGAAGAAAGCAGGAATCCAAGTCACTAGTTACTACTAGGCTGACATGTACTGCTGCCCAGAAAGATAAAAATGTAACATCACAATGAAAAGGTTCAACAAAGTTGAAAGATAAAGGTTTCAACACCAGAAGCAGCATTTGAAAACAAGCTGTTTAAGTTAATCTTTTCAAGAGATGCAGATTGCATAACTCTAGGCATGAACAAACATGCTGGCAATCTTCTCCTTTTACACAGCAGCTGTGTTTAACATAGGAAGTTGTGGGTTTAAAGAAAGCTACTTGAAGAAGAATTAAGATTTGCAATTGCCCATCTACTTAATGAGATTAGTAGAGAAACGAAAAAAAAATTACTACTGAAACAGTAGTTTCCTCAGTGGATCCCTATCATTACAAACACAGCTTCTGATTTGTAAGCAACGCAAGACTAAACAGACAACTATTATTTTATATTATTACTATGCTTATAAGTTACATCAGTTAAAATTAAAAAAAGCCAAGCAGTTTTGCCCTATTTCAATAATAGTTTCCAATCAACACCAGTTTACATGGTGAATGGGACTTCACAAATAAACAAGGAATGGTGACATCTTTGGGTCAAGAATGACAGGAAATAATGGGCTCTGTGCTACCAATCAACCTCAACAAGAATATGGCACAAGGGCCAGCCCAAGCTGTACCAACACTGAACCTTTAGCACTCGGCACAAATTCGGATCTCTTTACTTTAGCTAACAAGTCAGGTGAAAAGATCGGGTAAAAAAAAAACCCTAACTAAAAATGTAAGCCAACAATTGGAATATACTTTTAAAAAAACATCTGTAGTTTTAAAATAAGTTTATGATGACATCAGTTTGTGCAAACTAAAAAAACCCAACTCATTGATTTCTCTCTAACAAAAGACAAATCCCCCAAATATTTTCCTTTTAGCCCACTGTATCTGTAGATACAATCTCAAATCTAACAGATGTAAATGCAAGAGAGAAAAAGTTACAGCATCTGCACAACATTCTTTCTACAAACAGCTGCTGGAGGGAAAGTAAAATATAAAAGGAATAAAGAAAGGAACGTTCCATCTGAAATACTCTCACAATCTTTCCCACTCTGTAGTCCATGAATCCGACTCTGATGCTAAGGTGACAGTGTATGTAAGCAGATTTTTTTTGTTGATTTTATTATTTTTGAGTTTCAATTGAAGAGAACCTGTAAGGAGACTCAAGTCTCTTCAGGAATTGTCGGACGGAACATGCTCCTCAAATCCTTCACTCTCTCGGACCAACGCTCTTTCCAGGATAACACGGCCTTCCTTGTAGCGCTGGCTGTCTTCAGTGGCAAATTCATAGATCCAACCCAGTTTGCTGTTGCAGTTCTTGCAGCTCACGTCTCGAACCATGTGGCGGCCAGTGAGCATGACCCGATCCTGAACTTCGCTGTATTGCAGATTCACCACCTGATACAAACACATAGGGGATAGGAATAGAAAGGATTAGTCTGCCTAGAGCAAAACTTGGTAATAATGTGCACGACTATCAACATTTTAAAACTAAAGAGCCTGTGACACTGCCCATGAACTGACAACTGCAGCGTAGTAAGTCAACAGTCCTTGAAAATCTCCTGCTTGAGAAGGTAACACTTTAGAGATGTGCTTCTCGGGGATGTATAACCCTTACTGTTTAACTGAGACACATGAAATGCTATCAAAACACATATGAGAGTGCCGAGCTGTATTCAACTTTGGTGAGAAATTCTTGTTGAATAGCTTGTAAACTAACTGATATTAATCCACTTGTAATATATGTAACCCATTTCTGTAACTGATGCAATCACTTATTCCCAGAAATCAGAATCAAAATATTAAAAGAGGTACTTTTTAAAAAATCTTGGGGTGCTTTTGAAATAATCATCTAAAACAAAGGAAGGCTCAGTGGCTGAGAGTGTAGGCATTAAACACTCCCCTTTCTTTGTGTGCTATCTCGGCAGTTTAAAATACACTTAACTTGCTTAGGCAGCAACACCACAGAATTAAAAGTTGATGTCAGAACTATATCCAAACTGCTAAAATGCAGAAGGATTCTGAAAGATGGGGCTGCACTGCTTTCTCAGCTTTCCACATGACTGTGCTTGCTCTCTCTGCTCACATGTAAGGCTTCTGACTGCAGAAATGCAAAAATCAAATTTCTGTGATTAAACCCTACTACGTAACACAAGAAAAATTTTAACCTCAGGATCCAGTACTTATTGGATGAGAAAGAAATCAGATGCACAACTTGTACTAACACTCACATGTAAATACTACTGATATGATTCAGCATACCAAAAATCCCAAGGCCAAGCACAGTTGACTGAAGGCGTTACTGATGCCTTTACCAACTCTGCCAATGGCCAAATGGCTTTCAAGAAAAAACCCAAACCAAGAGACACCAATGATTATGTGATCAGGGACTTCGTGAGAAAACAAAGGACGATCATTGTTTTTCAATGAGTCTAACCGACAAATCTATATGGAAGAGTTAATAAATAATGCTACAATTCACTCGGAGTTATGACTTTCATATTTCCATCTGTTGAATTAAATCCCATTTTGTCAATAAAAAAAATTGTTAACTACATCAGAGTATTATTGCCCATAAAAGAGACTGTGGTTACCTAAAGTTGCCAAAGTACTGTTAGCTTAAATACATTTTAGAAATCAAACACAGTATTATCTAGACTTTTGGTTTTTCACTGAGTAGAAATGCAGATGCCTTTGGAACTCTTTCATAGACAAAAGATAATTTCACAGTGAATCTGACTTTCCTTTTACAGAAGTCTCCA
The DNA here is from genome assembly GCA_013400135.1 of Rhinoptilus africanus. NCBI lineage: Eukaryota > Metazoa > Chordata > Aves > Charadriiformes > Glareolidae > Rhinoptilus > Rhinoptilus africanus. The sequence continues at coordinate 612,092 of VXBO01011204.1, forward strand.
AAGTTAAAACTCCATGCATTTTGGCAAGATGCCTCTCTATATACACAGTCCTCTTCATAGTCTTTTAGTATTACAGATAAACTAATTGAGATAGCTTGCCATCAAGAGTAAATGTCTAATTTGACTTCAAAGACAGCTGAATAAAAATAAAAAAAATTAAAACAGCAATTACACAACACTTCAGCCAAGAAGGTTTTAACTTTTGATGAGAGACTCATATCCTACAAACTCATTTTTCAAAACCAAATACTTGTTTCCCCTCAGCTTCTTACCAACCTTGTTAAAAAGAAAGGCTCTTCCCGTGGCCCCTGTAAAACGAGTGGAGATGAGCTCAGAACGATTGGTCAGAATCGTGTCGCAGTTTGCACAGGAGAATAGGCGAGTGCCACCAATATGATCCAGAAAAATTCTTCCCATTTTTAGAACTTACGTAAGTTTATACTCAAGACCTGAAAGCAAAAAAACAAAAGATCATGTACATGTAAAAAAAGCACTGCAGAAATAAAAAACCAACCCAAAATAAAAAAAAACAACCGTCACACCCTATATATATGGCAGAATACTCTGCAAATCAATTCAGCTAATGATTGCAGAGGGTATCTCTTCCATAGATGAATTACTAAACTTATAGACTGCATTCATCCCTTCTCATCAAGACAAGTTCTTTCCCAAAGTGACCATCTAACCAATAAGACGACACACCTAGATACAAACTAATTACATTAAATAAGCAAAATAGGAACGGAAACCTTTAAAATATAGTTCAGACATTTGCAGACCACTACTGGACCCTACAGTTCTTCAACTCAGAAATCTTCTACTTCTTTCCTATTTTCTTTTCCTCTTTAATACAATACTGAAATTCCATTCTAGTATATTCCCAACGACTCACCCATCTTAGTCAGCACTGGGAAATGAGGCACTGAGAAGTACATTGAGTCACCAAGACAATTATAGGTTAATTTTCCCAAGTCAGCCCCTCTTTTTAAAATATGTATTTATTTTGTAACTTCCCCTTAGCTTTGCAGAATTTATGACAGGCAGCCACACCCCACCACCACCCAGGATGCTTTTGTCCTCTAGTATAGTGAACTGGGATACTGTATTTGACTCGATACTGGTTTCATATACATAACAACATAGGAAAGGTTTGGATGCTATTTCACATAATAAACAATCCACTCAGTCTTTACACCACACAGTTTTATATACAAACATTTAAAGCTGTCAAATCTAAAAGCAAAACACAGTGTCATTTACCCAAGCTATTTCCAAAGCATCATCACGAAAGTAGCTGAGCAACTCCAACGAGCAGAAAAAGAGAGCTTAGAAAGTTGAGAGCAGATCTGCATACCTGATAAATAAACCTCTTCACTCCTTGGGAAAATTAAAGTATCTCACCAACTTCATACCAACTAACATAAATTACTGAAAGTTAAGCAGCGAGTAGGCGCAGAACATATCAGACAGCTGAAAATTTAAATTACAAAGGATAAGATACCATGACAAAGAAATTAAATGAGGATGTTATTTCCATTTCAACTGCAGAAAAATTTTATGACTAAGCATCTATAGTTAAACAAGTTAAATATACCTCCATTTATGCTTCAGATGTGGAATCAGAAAAGAGTATTGTCTTGCTTTTTCCACGCACAGCAATGAAAAGTAAATCTGACACACTGCAATATTAAAGTTGTGTGGGTTTTACTTTTCAGAGCAGGAGACAGTGTGCTGTTCACACAGAAATTAATCAAATTTTGTGCTCATCAAGTTGAATATTATATGTCAAATGCTTTTAAGAAGTGCAAATACCTAAATTCAACCAATTTCACGTTTTAGAGGATCAGTTTCTTAAAGCTTACTCTGACGTGCACAAAGCACACACAAAATTTAAAACATCATTTTTACATGTGAAAATCGTAAGTCATCCTGATTTTTTTTTTCAATTATTTTACCGCTTTGTTTTCTTTCAACGTGTGGCAATAAAAAGGGTTCCTAGTATTGAACATAGTGATTTTAGCGCAAGTTCCCTACATTTAGGTTTTTCTAATCACTGTTGTATCCCACCTGAAGGCTACTTAAAAATTCAAAGCACTGGAATGACTCCTTCCATTAAAGGTGGTATAATACCCCTTTCTCTTCTTGAAAGGATAAGTAACACAGGTGTTGAGTTAGACAAAAATATGTGGAAGACTTAGCTGAGCGTAAGGGTGTGACTCCAGTCAGAATAACAGGAAGCATTTTCCATCCATTTCTCTAAGCATTATACCTTTCTAATATGCCTTTACACTTCCTAGCAAGTGAGGGCAAGAGAAAAATCAAAATGTGCATAGTGACACCATGAAGGAAAATCAACAGACAGTAAGTGTGAATAAACAAGTATCAGTCAAAGTCTCCAACCAGAAGAAACCACAAATACAAGCAATAAAAGCAATTGTGACAGATATGCCCGTAAGGCACTTGGCCTAGCTCCACATGCCATCCCTACTAATTTTGGATAATGTTATTTTTGTGTTGATTGTATTGTGGATTAAAAACAATTAACCGATCATAAGTTATTGTAAATGTGGAATCAACATCCAAAGGGATGTAAAATATTCTTTCAGGGTAAACACAGTGCTCTCCCTGACAGTATTTTTAGAAGCTAACATAAAGCAAATCAAAAGACATCCCTCTTACCAAGAGCAACACAAACACTGAGCTTGGTAAGTGAAAAGCACAGATCCATTACACAGACTAACTGTGTAAAGCACGCCATTTTGAAAACTATGCATCTGAACACTTAAAATGCAAATACCTCACCTATCTAAATACATAATTCATGTTACTGCACCCAGAAAAGCAGTGACCCAAAGTCACTAAAACCAAAACTAAAATACTTTAGATGGAAGCGCGACTGTAATTCTTGGAAGCAAGGTAAAAGTCAAAGAAATGTGTTACTTCTGAATATGGCATTATGCATGGCTTGAAGTGTTGAGTCACGAAGATACTGAACACTAAAATAAATGCACAAAGAAATATGTTCAAAGACTTAAGGCTCTAAAACCTACCTAAAATACAAGGCCCAAAATTTTCAATTATTTGTATCACCCCAAAAAGCTGAAAGTAACCTCATCGAGTGTCTAAATGAGAAAGAAACTACCAATAAGACTTGGTTCCCAAGAGAAAGACGAAGCGAGATTCATTCGATGGTAGCACGAAGCTGTGAGAATTCAGACTAAAGTTACAGCAGAATCTAATAAACCAACTGGTACTGGAATGATTTTATTCAGAATACGGTGCTTAAGAAAACACATATTCTAGAAATAAATAAATACACATTTAAAAATTTAGAAAATTAAATTCTACAATCTGCATTATAACTGTCAAAACAGTCTAGATTTCGAGTATGTTTTTATAAGAAACTGCTAAAATAATGTAATCGCACTAGAACACCTAATAGTCTAAAATAACCTCTACACTTAACTGCCCCTGGCAGATTTCATTTAAAATAGACACTAGCCTACAACTATCATTAGATCTCAGTTTCAATTGCTACAGGATTTCAATGGATCCATAAGGGTCCAGATGAAGTGTTGTAAAACCTTACATTAGTCTTTATATTACTGCTCACAGTAGTTAAAAGTTGGAAAAAAGTTACAAAATGACTGCTAGTAAGGCAGCTTTCAAATGCCACATTTCATCATGAATTTTCTAAACAACCTAACAAGGAGCTTTTGCTTTTTCCTCTCATATAAGGTAGAGAAGTTAATTTCAGCTTGGGACCACTTCACCCTCCCCTCTCCCCTTCCCCCCCCGCCCCTCCCAGCCCCCAGGCTACAAACATAGTATTCACTTCAATTCAAGACCAATTCAGAAGGTACTTGCTGTGGATAAAGACTGTTCTCTTCTTTTATAAGGAACCTGAATCCTGTAGGTTATACTCATTGTACTCAGAAGCACAACAGAAAAAGAGAGAACAATTTTCCATCGCTCACATCCCTTACATACCGAAGTGGTGTGTACAAAGTCACCCAAGATAACTCTGTAATTTTTTTTCCTATAGTTTTCACTTCCCATGTAAAAGGAGTGGGCGTCTGTTTCTGTTCACACATACATAAACGATCTGAAAAAAAGCCACTTATAGGCAGCTTTTACAGGCAGTGGGAGGGCTCTCTTAAATGAACAGAAGTTAAAGAATTGTGAAATATTAAAGCATTTCTAAAGCTTAAGATCCTCCAATTAGGGGAGGAAAATGCAAGAGGTGCACTTACCCATTCATCCCCTCTCTACATTTGCAGAGAACAGTGAAAAAAACTTCCACTGGTTCAGAGCCAGTCAAGTTCCCTATTGCTATTCACAACCCCAGAAACTGACACTACCACATCACACCAACTCCATCATGCTACTAGCAGAAATTTTCAGAAGCAGCGGACAGGAATCTTAAGTTATTGACAAAACCAAATGCGGATGAAAGAACAGAGATTTTTTTGGGGAGGGGCCATCATTTCACCTTTAAAGTCAGCTAAGCATTCTTTGTTGGATATGTGTCAGTGATGAGTCCTAGTGATCCTTCCCTCGGGCAAATTTACCAAATACAAGTTAATTAATGGCTCCAATGTAAAAAAGGCAGACTTATTTACCTTCGTTAATGGGATATAAAGTATTTACCACTTGTCAAATCTACACAGGTCAAAGAGACAGGTTACTTCTATGAACTGAGAGATGATGCCTGTTACTTAGTTGGCATCCGGATCACCGCTATCAACCTGCATTCTTGAGAGGACCTTAAGCAAAAGAGTCAATGACAGCTCTTACTAGCTAGTAAGGCTTGCTGACCGTGCATTATTTTGACAGCACAAATCTTCATATAACTTTCTTAGTCATCCTGTGAAACATTTCCTGCCTGCATGGTCCTCCCAGTGAGTACATGGACAGACAGGAAACACAAGCACCGTGGCTGTGTGCTGTAACATGCATTCCTAGAGCAGTGTGCTCCCAAACTTCCACCTGTCTTTCAGTGTTGATTTTGGCAACACTGAGCAACAGCTGTTAAAGAGCTGACATTCAACAGCTTAAATGTGACTATTATCTGCACACACAGCCGAAACCACCTGAAGCACCACGTGGTTGGTATCTGTACTACCTAGTCTGCCTACCTTCACAAGCAATAGAGAAACAAAAAAGTAACACAAAGAATTATTTATTAACATTTTTAAAACTAACAGTCAGTGTTTTCTTGTCCCAGAGTGCATCTCTTGAAGACACAGGACCATCAACGTTTGGGAGAGCCAGCAGTCACTGTTTATGTACAGACTGGACTGTGGATATTTCAGGAGCCTCAGTGTTGCTTCAGCACCATCTACTGCATCTCAGATCTACAACAGAAAACAGCTGCTAGTTAAAGGATAAAAAACTATGACAATCTCTCTTTTGCCATTTCACTAACTAAAACCACTTTCCTTTGTATGGTGAGCCAACAAGCACTCTCTCCCCCTTGAAAAAAGGCTGTGCATTTCCCTAGGCAGAATAGAACATTCTTGAGATGTACTTACTCTGGAACCAGGCTTAAACTTCATCTTCACATCTCAGGAACCCAGCTTAAGCTTCCTCTTCTCATCTTAGAGATGGACAAAAGAGAAAAAAAAAATACTTAGCACAGCTACACAAAATGACACATTAAAGACTCACTGGGTAAGCAAAAAAACCAAAACTTGATCCTTACCTTCTGGGGTTTCTGCTGCTCACAAGTGGGGATGCATCTGAAAATACACACGCGGTCAGCCTCTTAGGAGGTCTGAGATTCAACCGTCTGCCACTGACTTCTGCGGCTGTTGAAGTAAGCAGGGCCCAGCCTCTGACCTCTGCCTGTATGTACAATTTGTTATCAGAAAGCACCACACGTAGCCAAATGTGAGGAAACAAAGTGAACTGGAATAGTATGCTATGCTCATTAGAACCATCCAGATACTGTAGCAAACTGTACAAAGAAGTTAATTTAGTCAAATGACTGAAGAGGCTTTGGTGAAGTAATGAAAGCTGTGCCCAGATGCAATGCACAGCACCAGGCTAGAACAGGCTGCCTCGCAGGATGTAACTGCATTTTTGGAAGTTATATTAGTCTATTGCAAGTTACAGTAGTATTGATTTTCTATGTCAAACTGGCTTTATTTCCAGGTAAGGTGAGAACATCGCATTGGGATACTGGCATTTAAATACATTAACAGAACATTATATTGGTGTATGCACTAATCCAGGGCAATTTGCTTCAAGTTTACAGAGAGCAGGGCCATACAGATGGGTGCCTGTTCCTAATACAGCCCCCGTATCTCAGTATCTCCCACACAGTAACTTACACCCTCACAATACTCTTGATAGATAACATGTAAAAGTATTAACTTACAAATGGTATCAGACTCTGATTAACTCTTTCCCACTGCTACACAAAGAATACAGAAGCAGCAAATACTCCTCTGTGTCTGTTTCTTTTTTCCCTTTGATTTTCTCCTTCCCTTCCTGCCTCCCCTTTCCCTTATCTAAGCGAGGAAAAGGATCACCTTTTTCTCTCTTAACTCAACTGTTTTTAAGAAAGCTGTATTTCCTGCTTTTGTAATAAATTTATTCTTACACTAATTAAGAAGATGAGAAAACTTTTGCCTATTAATCCATTCTGCAACTTTCAGAAAGCTAAACTAATTCAGATTTTCATTCAGGTTTTCATTAATTTTAGTGCTGAAGTGATACAAATCTTCACCTGAAGACACCACTGGTTTCATGAGACATAAAAAAAACCCCCAACTTTAAAGTAATGGTGAAAAGACAATGACAATCCAAACTTCCATACAAAGTACATCCAGCTTGCAGAAAGAGTGCATTAATACGCTTAGTGCATCTCACCACAAAATTTTTATATTAACTAGGAAACCCCTAAATGCAGGTGAAGGCTCCAAAATTAGAGAGAGCCTTGCTACCAAACACCCACAGTGTACAGGCACTCCCTCTACACATTTAACATGATATTTTTAAGTTAAATCTTGCTTAAGGGAATTACGTATTTAGGCAAGAGCTGAGCAACTCAAGATTTCAACATAGGTCAAATGATAGTAAACAAACATGAACCAATGACCTAACTTGGACAACATGACTTCAAGCTTGTGATGACTAGGAGCAGAGGGAATGCTAAATATATATATATATATTTGTGTGCATGTGTACAGCTCTGGGTCTGTCAGATGACAAGTAACAAATCTCGTCTGTTCTTGTTACCTCCTCTACTGGGCTATGAGGCGCAATTTCTTTTGTCCTCACACACTTGGCAGCCACATCTGAAACTCACTCATCATTATTATTAAAATCTATATATAAACAATTATATCTCCATTCTGTAAGTTAAGTACTTCCAAAACTACAGATGTGAAAGTAGCAGATGACAGAAGCCTCCAAATTATATTTCTAAAGACTAACATTAGAAAAAGAGAGTAACACTTGAAAATGGACAGTTCCGTTTGCTGCAAACATTACTTGAATTCAGCTATCCGGAACGAGTCTATAGACAACAGGTTTATACACAGCTGTCATATAGCTATATATAGCACTGTATCTATAGCTGAACCAGCTGCGTGAGGGAATCTTTACAACCTCAGAGCAAGTTCCCCTCACTTTCTACCATCAGGCACGAGCATGAGTTAGGCTAACAATCTATTGCCATTAGCTGTTGGCATCAAGACTTGCCCTGCGACACCTACCACTCTGAGAAAAGCCGTGGCCTGCATTTCCCTCCCACGGGACTCCTGTACTTGCTCTGTTACTCGCTCAATCTAAACACCACGTTTATTGTTTAAAGAGGATAAAGGAAAATAATTTATTAAGTTATATTAGTCCAAAACACGGCTTTTACTCTGAAATAAGCAGGCTGGATTAATCTGATCTGTATCTGCTGGCACAGTACGGCCGAGGTCACACATGAACAGACAGATGACAGTCTCTGCATTCCTTTTTGCTTTGACTAAAACCTTTTCCAGAGCGGGAAAAAAAAAAAAAGCGCTTGCCCAATTATTTCAGTTCCCCGGGAATCCATCCTTCCAGGGCAAACCCCCAGCCTGCCAGGTGACCGGGGAAGCCGGCTGGATTGCTGAGAAGAGCCGCCAGCACAGCCCCCATCAGCCATCGACCCCCACCGCTCCGCTGCGGGCACCCGGCCCCCCCTCAGAGACACCCACCGGGCCGGGACACGGGGGCGCACTCGGGGCTACTTCGGAGGCGAGCGAGTCCTCGGGGCCGGCGACCGGGAGGTGGGACACGGGACAAGGAACAGGCGGGACCCCCCCCGTCACTCTGAGGGAACGA
>VXBO01011204.1:620893-710172 GCA_013400135.1 Rhinoptilus africanus
ACGGCCCGCCCCGCCCCCGGTCGCCTCACGGCCGCGCCCGCCGGGGCGGCGGCGGGTCTGGGCGGCCCTCAGCGCCGGGGGGCGGTGCTCCGCCGTTCCCTGCCCGTCAAATCCCTTCTCCAGCCGCCTGACAGCCGCCGCGCGGGCCCGGTGCCCTCCGCTCCCCCTCCCCTCACAAGCTCCCAGGCCTGCTCTCTCCCCAGGGACTTGGGCCTGCCCTGGCGGGGAGCTTCACCGTGCCACAGGCCCCGTGAGGGTCTGAGGAGGGAAAAGGCGCCGAGGTGTCCGTCAGCTGCGTCCCCGCCTCAGTGATGCTGTGGCTGACCGTGTTTCAGGCCTCTCAAGTTGAAACCTGCGTTGACACCTTAAACGTTGCCCGTGGTGGAGTTGAAAGAGGGGGGAAGAAAGAGGTAAAAGCATTTGTGGCTCTTCGTGGATGTTGGTTGCGAGCGTTGTCAGTTCCCTGCGAGTTTTAATGGTTCAAGGCTCACACAGAGATTGCATCCTTGGCAAATAAACAGTAGTCCTGGCCAAAATACAACAGAAAAAAAAGCCTTTTGAGTTGTTGGTTATGAAAGAGACATGAAAAGGGAGGGTATTTTCCTTCTCCTATGGGGCAAGCCATGCCAGTTAAAGGATTTCTGATTTAATAATATCACCTCCATGTTAGAGAAAGTGTATTTTTCATGTACAGCGATTCCTGGGTCTCTCTGTGTGGTGTCTGCAGAGGAGCTGCATTAATCGCAGGAAGGAATGACTCGGCAGGGCTCTTCTGTCATCTCATATCAAAGGCAAAGGGACATCTCTGTGAATGTACGGCAGGCAGCACATACTTATATGCCCAGCTGTTCTTCAGCTTGTGTCTTCATGCATGGATTCTTTCTTTGACCATTAGAAATAGGTAGGTAGAGGGGTACACAACCACCTGCATGAGGGTAGGCAGTCAGTGGTGAGTCAACATCGATATGTTAAGAACTGCTATTGGAGCACACCTCCAAAAAATCATATCTCTTCAGTATGGTCAACTCTGGCCTGGTCCTGACCAAAACTAAGCACTGACATTTCTCATTGACCTGTCATCAACCTCTCTTTAGATCATGCAAAGGAAGCGAAAAGTGTTGGAGCAGTCTGTCAGACAGCAATCACCTCTTAGTTAATGGCATGGGGACAACAGACGTACTAAGAATATTAGAAGGAAGACATAAAGACTGTGCGCCTGGGGTCCCATTTACCACCAGCAAATGGAGGAAATAACTGGTCTAACATGCCCTGTTTGCCAACAGATTGACCCGATCTGCTGTTGTGCCTCGCTGAGTAACTGTGAGCTTTGTCCCTCATGGATCTGTTCAGTCTCGTCACAGGAGCTATATGAAGGTCCACATCTTAATCATCTTTGCAAAGCTCCCATAGAGATCACTGTAAACAAAGCCAAAACAAGAGGAAAAACAGAGGCAAAACAATGGTGCTTTAGTCGGGATCAGTGACTGGGTCTGTGACCCAGTGACACCGGTCTCCATCCAGGGACCCGTGAGCTCTCTGCTTAGCTCTGCTGCTGAGGCATCCCTCAATCCCATGGCAAGTCAGTTTTTTGCCTCATTTTCCCTCTGTAAAATGGGGAGAGCAATGCTACCTGCTTTACTGTGTGGTTGTGTTTAAGTACTGTTCTCCAGCCTGGGCACATGGAGGGGATGTATGTCTGAACATTGCAATCGTCATAATAATATTACCATGAAAATAAAACAAAGCCCAAACCTATGAATAGTATTAAATTCTCAACAACAGGGAGGGTGTCTGTACCAATCAGAAAGAAACCAAATTGACCATGAGATAAGCAGAGAATGGATTAGCCTGTGCTTGACAGATGGTGCCAGGGACTGATGTTTTCATTTCCCTTGCAGAGGAGCTTAGAGAAGGGGGACAGGGGAGGGTGAGGTAGGGCACATTTATTCAAATGAAGCAGCAGGCTGTAGCAGCTCTGCTCAAAACCACCAAAAATACCAAAAGCAATTTCCAATTAGTTTGTAAGGGACATGCTACATATCAGCTACAGGGTGAAAAACAGGAAGAGCAATATTGTACCACATGGCACTTTTAATTTTCAAAGCAACTTGAAAACATTAATTAATCCTCCTCTGACATAGGGAATTGCAGTGCAGTCAGCAGTTTGTTCCTTTACTTCTTATGCCAGGATCTGGGAAGACCCTGAGCCTTTTCCACATCTTATATCATGATAGCTCAAACGACTCTGGAGGAGACAGTCCTCAGTGCAGCACCACTGAGCAGAAGAGGCTGTTTTAGGTCTGGAACTTAATGAACTGGAGGGAGGGGAGATGCCTGCACCGAACAGTAAGGCCCACCTTTAATATTTGTCCCATCTAAATCCATTTTCCAGTGTTGTGAGCAACACTAGGAAGCATTTCAGAGAAAATCAGGTGACTGAGGATTAATCACAATCTCAGAAAGAATTGTACAGTGAAACTCAGACACCAATATATTGATCTAATTAAAACCTCTGACAAAACTGCAGTGAAATTCAGCAGGACCTGTGTATGTCCCACTGAATTAGTGACAGGGCTTGGGGGCCGCTTACGCAGATCTTCTCTCTTTAAAGAGAAAATGGTACAGCTCAGTGGTTTTTACTCCTACTCAGTCTCCAGAACCACTATTAATTTTCCAGTACACTTGTGGATTCCTGCATGGCAAAGCTGAGCCTACTAAACCAGGTGTGTCTGAGGCAGGACAATGACCTAGTGGGATTTTCCATTGCTCTTTCTCCTGTGCTCAGGAATTCTGGCAGCAGAAATACAGAGCCAGACTTACAGGCTGTGATATCTCCGAGAGGCAGCTTGACTCCTAGATGCCCCCTCTGTGACTTCTCAGCTTTGCCTCCCATCAAAGGCTGGGTTCATCCCACTAGCTGATGTTGTTATTTGGCAGTCGCTAATGATAGCTGCTGTTTTTCAGCCATGATGGTACAGCCCGCAGCTTCATTCTCATAGACTAAGCTTACTGACACACAAAACCCACTTAACTACCTTTCATTTTTCCCTCACAAGCTGACATCTATTGCTTTTGGCTTACCTGAAAGCTGACATGGGCACAAGTGTCATTTACAGATACTTTTTCAGATGACTGTGTTTTGCAAGAGGAAATTACTTATACAGTTAATCTCAAGATCAGAAGATGAAGATCAGTGATGAAAAGGTCCCTCTGTGTCCTCTTCATAACAGCAAAGCTGGTCTCATTACCCTGTCACCATACCTAGTAACTGTTGGCAGATTTTAGAAGGTGTTTAAGTGCAAAATCCCTAAACACCTAGGAGCCATATAAAAGACTGAACTTAATGACCAAAGAGGGACTCAGAATTTATGTGTGATTCTGAAGATGTCAGGAATGGAGACAGTAAGCAGGGCTGATACCAGGGAATGCGTATCGCTCTTCCGCGGAAACGGAGAGTCATCATTGCAAACACGGCAGTTCAGGGGGGCCAGCAGAGGGACACAAATCACCCTGAAGCCTGTCACTAGTGCAGTCAGTGGGACACTGCCGCTCCCTAGCAAAGAAAGCGAGGATGCTAAGTAGGGTGGGTGGCGATACAAATGTATCAAAGATGGGACAAGGGTCTTGCAGGTTTTTTTGCGTTGTTAGACCATTTTTTTTTGATCTTCCACAGTGGAGAATGATTCCTGAAATAAGGAGAGCTCTCAGGCTGTGGTCTTCTAGAAAGGGTCAGAGTGATTATTCTGTCTGTATACAGGCTCCCATAACCACCTTATCTTGCCAAAGGACAAGGTCACTCCATCCCTTATTTCTGGAAAATGTTTAGAAACCTGACCCTGCTCAGAAGATCATGAGAGACTTGGAGGACAGGCTACCTGTACGACAGCTGTGTGCGTGTGCTTTCCTCTGCACAGGAGGAAAGTTTCCTTCCGTCTCAGAAGTCACTGTACAGTGGCAACGCTTTGCAAGATCATGAGAGTTACCAGTCTTTTATTTGGGGGAAGATTTTATTTAGTGTCCAGCACATGGATGACAGACATCTGGTTATGCCACTTCCTCCACAAAAAGTCTTGGTCTGATGCACACATGTGCATGGAGAGAAGATGCGATGGGGGGGGTGGGGGTCTTGACCTGGCTGAACAGGGCAAGCCACGATCCAGCTGCCAACTCCTCTGTATTTTACAGTAGATGATTTCAAGTGAGCTTTCATCCTCAGCGGAGGAGGTAAAGCTGGAATGATTCCTTTGGCACAGAAGAACATCACAACAGCTGCCTACCAGGAGAGGAGATAAACATTTTGGGGAAGAGCAGCTACTCCAATGCACGTGGACTTCATCAGAGTCTGGGCCGTCCCTATTGTTTGTGAGCGCTGGATGAGAACAAAGACAGATTGGGCTAGAAAGGGCCCCACACACAGACATTCAGAGCACATACAGAATAGGACACTTTAAATGCTACAGCAGATTGCCATTTTTTGATATAATCAGAGGAATCTACTAGCTTGGGAATATATATGCACATGCATTCCTGAGGCCCAGATTAATTCCCATAACTTTCGGTTTGGTTGCACTTATCAGAAGATGGAACAGGTCCATTACAATTGTCTCTTGAAAGTCATGAGCGAGGAAAAAATCTTCGTAGGATCGTCAGTCTTTTTCATTCGCTGTTCCTAGAGCCCTGGGTGGGGTTTCCCACCTACAGTCAACACAGCATTTCCATTAAGGTGTTGGAGCTGATTCAATATTGCTATCAGTCTTTTAACAGTACAACCCCCTGCTCAGGAGGCACACTTTCGGGTATCAGAGGTGAGCCTATTTAAAGGAAAAGAGCTAGCCTTACTACTCTCTTTTGTTCATAGGTATCTACCCAAAGACATTTACCAGAGATGCTCAATTCAGAGGGAGCAGAGAGGAAAAGGCAAGCGAAGCCTGGGGGAAGAAACAAGTGGCCTTGTTGAGGTGAGACGGGACATGCAAGGGAAGGGAACAGGACATGGAAACCTACCCAGTAAGTAGCTTCATCCATGCCACTGAAATGGTGGGGGAGAGGCTTGTTTTGTGATCTTCTTGACAACCTAATAATACTTTGTTGTAGTCAAACACTCCTGTGAAGGCAGAGCACACATAGGACTGGGAGGAGAACTCAGCAGATGTGTCCGTGTTTAAAACCAATAATCTCCAGGCTGGAGAAACCTTGAGAAGGCAGACTTCAAATCTGGTTTCTGTCCAGCAGCAATGACATGTGGGTGGCACCACCTCCCTTAAGGCACAATGTGTTTCAACAAGTGAAGCTTGTGAGAGAAGCCTGCACCTGATGAAACAGAAAATGCCTAGCTCCCCTTCTGCGAATGCTTCAGAGGTCTGCCAGGGGGCTGTCAACTCAGAGACCAGCTGTACAGCTGAGTAAACAGTAATGTCTTTACCTCTGGGGCAAAGCAGGAGAGATGATGCATGATTCTTTTCCAGGACATTGAGACCACCACAGAAGTGAGAAAGGATTTCTTAGCTTCCAGCTTCTTGTTACTGTTGTACCTGGAAAGGAATCTGCAGGTCTTGCATCTGAACCTATAGTGACGAGGCTTTGCATTTACACAGTATCACACACACAAAGATTCAAAAGTACTTTCCTAAGCTGAGTAAGCAGTGCCATTCTTGCTGCAGAGATAAACATTAAGAGTACAAGAGAGGCAAAGCAAATGATCTGGAGCCCCTGGTCCTGCCAGAGGGGGAATGGCAAGGTTAGGCCAGGAGACCAAGGCATAGAGTCTTTTTGTTGTGCTCTCCAGGCTCCAGTTTGGCTGAGAGCCCAAGGGAAGAGTGCCTGGGGGCTTTCCTGTGGTTGGTTGCTTACATGGCAAATACAATTATTCAGCATTCAGCACATGTGATGGGCCTTACACAGGACAGGCTCCAAGTTAGACTAGCAAGGGACTTGCTAGTAAAGGTAACTTGAGTCACTCATAAGCCAGTGAAATAGGTGAAAACAAGATTAAGGAGTACTACAGGTTCAAACTCAGATGGGCTCACAAAACTTCAGTACAGCATGCATATAAGCAACCCCCACCATGCCTGATTCAGTTTTCTAATTTCACTGGGACTACACACACAGATTGCTCACATTTGGCAGAGGTGAGCAAGCTTTCTTCCTAGATTTGCAAGACATGACACAAGGGGGATAGTTGCCTTCACAGATGATTGTGCATCAACAAGTACATCACAGGCAGGCAATAGGGCATTGACAGTATCTCAGCAGAGGGCTGAGCTGCAGCAGTGACAACTTGATGTGGGATTTGTACATCCAACAGAGCACAGGGTGGAGGACTTGGCAGTCTAGGTCCTGGAAGAGTAAGGCTTTAAGGGAAGAGTTGGACATTCTATGTGTTTTGAGGGGGCACAAAGCAGGAACAAAGCAAACAAAACCAGTAATTTGCCAATAAAGCGCAGAAGAGTATTCCATCATTACCATGGTTGCATCATTATTAGTCAAGCTTCTAGGCATCTGCTAATGTGGCAGCTAATTATTATTATTACAGTGTTTAGACAGATTTTTAAAAGGCATCATGTAGGTGCCTCACTCCCTTTCATTTCAGAGAGAAGCAGCAGGGACTCAGCTCATAGTCCAGCCTCAGACTGGAACGTGGGAGACTACGTGAAGTGATCATCCCTTCATGACTCTCTAACCAGCAAAAAGCAAATGTACCTTCACAGGTGTCCTGTTAAAATCTAGATTGGTTTGAAAAGACTCGATAGACTGAACTAACTAACCAATCTAATGCTACATCTTAGCCCTTGAAAACCACACTGTGAAAAACAGTCTCCACCTCATGCTAAATTCTGAACAGGAAAGAACATAGCATACCTGCAGAGTTGCGTTGTGCCTCCTCCCTTTGCATTCAGATACTTTAATCATATACCAATGAAGAGAAGATAACAGCAATGAGAAGATACCAGCACAGCAAGACAGGGTTTAATTTAATGGAAAAATACTGCTGTAAGAATTGCAAAGCTGGGAAACAGTCTGTTGCCATCAGCAGGAGAGCTGTGCATTGGGCTGACATTGAAAAAGCTGTTCTCTCATCTGCTACTATGGTCTCCGGTGAGCTATAAAGGTAACTTCTTTACAGGCCAGTTAGTAAGGGTAATTCAGCAGGTCTGAAAGAGCCCTAAGAAGATATAGCTCTCTGCATGTCCCAGCACATCCTGTGGTTTCGTAGAGCTCATAACTCACACCATGTGGAGAGATGACAGGAATGCCTAGCCCATGCTTGCTTATACCACCAGGCACCCCCCCTCCTCCACTGACTCACAGCATTCAAAAAGCAAACTCCAGAGAAATGAGTAGATAGAGAAGAAGACACCTGTAGCAGACAACAGAAGGAACCCATATAAACCTATTCATAAGATAAAAAGGAGGAGCTGCAAACTCTAAGTAGGCATATTCCTCATGGGATCTATTTTTGCAAGTATCCATAGACAGCTGCGCGTGAGTGAAGATGAAGTGCCACAAGGAGCTGGACCTCATCACAAAGGGTGTTAGACTGAACTGCTTCTTCCAGTAACTTAAATGAGGGCAGGCTTAACACCACAACATTTGCCAGGGAACAGCAATGGCCTGCTGTTCCCAAAGGGTAGGCAAACCAGGAGCCAAAGACAAGCCCAGCACAAGCAGTGGCCTTATTGATGGAACACAATCCCACAAGACCCAAACACAGCAAACAGGGACAAATGCTGGTAGCAGGGTCCATCAACAGCCCCAGACACAGCAAGTGATGAATAAGGTCCAAGGTCCATGCATGAACAAAAAGAAACAGAACCAGGCCTGGAGGCAAGCTAGAACTATCCAGAAGAACTACCTACAGTGGAAATCCATGGTCCATCCCAGAGGCAGGGCTACAGAGAGACCCACCTGTAGCACAGCTCAGGCAAGAACCAAATAAATCCTCAGTCCAGAGCTTAAATGGAGCCCAGGAGCCCATGGGCAGGGGGGTGTGGGTGGAGGCCCCAGGTGAGGCTGGTCAGTGCAATTAAGGGCTTTTAATGCCCTCGGGGCCATGACTATATTACAGAGTTAAAATGGCACCACTAGCTGAGGAAGTGGATGATAGGAACAGCTTAATTTGAATTTCTAACAGTACAGTATTTAATGTTGGCATTTCCTAATTCTTGTTTTTTAAAAGTTCAACTATTATAATTTAGTATGGCCTTTCTCCATGGAAATTTACTGACCTCACTCTGGTGGAATCTCAGGTTCAAATCTGATCAGTTAGCAAGAGAAATGTGTCTGATCTCACTCCAATTCCTTGCAGATATTTGCCAAAAAAATCCTGCACACACTCTTGGCAATTTCCAATTCACTTTGGGGAGATCCAATTTTAGATAGCTGAGAACAAAGTAAGTCAAGAAGCAGTATATCACAAGGACTAGGATGCTTTTAAACTTGATACTTGATTGACCTCTGTTTTCTTATTTTCCTGTCTCCCCAGTACCAATTCAGTAGTAATCTCAGAGCCCTTCTGTACTTTGCCTTGCCTGCCAGAAAAAAAATACTGGTAGTCAAACCTACTGGAGTTTGGGGTTTGTCTGAGTTGTTTTTTTTCTTCCTACCTCGAGTTGAGAAGCCAGCTCAGAACCTCACAGTGTGCAGACAGCGTAACTGTTTGTGAGCAAAGGGAGCTGGCTTCTCCCAGGCTGTGTAGGTCATAGAATGGTTCAGGTTAGAAGGGACCTTGAAGATCATCTAGTTCCAACCCCCCTGCCCTGGTCAGGGACACCTCCCACTAGACCAGGCTGCTCAAAGCCCCATCCAGCCTCGCCTTGAACACCTCCAGGGATGGGGCATCCACATCTTCTCTGGGCAACCTGTTCCAGTGTCTCACCACCCCCACAGGAAATAATTTCTTTCTAATATCTAATCTATATCTCCTCTCTTTCAGTTTAAAACCATTACCCCTCATCCTATCACTCCACCCACTGATAGAGAGTCATTACGTGTCTTTCCTGTAGCCCCTATGAGTCTCAGGTCCTGAGCAAATGTGTTTCTGTTTGGAGGGCTTCTTGTGGGTTGCTCCCAAAGGAACAGGTCAATGCAGTACTCCTTGCCCCCAGTAGAAAGCAAACAAGATAAATCCATTGATGCTTACACATGAAAAAAAGAGAGCTGATGAAACAATTGGAACAGCTCAGAACTAGGGGCAGAAAAGCAAAATGACAGAGCCAAGAGATGGATTAAAAATAAATAGGTCAAAATGTGTCTGAAACACCAGGAAAAGCTTTCCCTGGCAAATTCAGTTCAGCACCTGATAAGTCATTGACAGCAGAGATGAACCGTGTGTCAGGCAGGTGAGTTTTCCCTGGTTGTTAATTACACCCCCCACCCCNCCCTCATTTCTGAAGGCACCATTAATGGCTATCGATAGCATATGAAGCATCATGCTCCTGCCTACATCCCTAACTTCTAGGACAGTGATGCATGCATAAGCCATGTTAAATTGCTGTGCAGCCATCCACGGGCAGCCCACATACTTGCATCTGTGCTAACTCACGGTTACTAATAGGTGTCATTAGCTGCTGAAAAATGAACATGGTGGATCTCGGTCTGGGGGAGGTTAGTGTGCAGTGACTCACTGCGTACGCCCGTGAGAAAAACGTCAGCAAACACAATTGGGACCGAACAAGAGATGGTTGCTAAATGATCAATTTAAGTTAATCAAGACTTCATTATTAGTGGGGTTTTATTCTGGGTAACCTGGGAGGTTTTCTTTTCTGTGGCATAGCTCTTGTCTATATTGACTCATCAGACTCAAGGGTAAATGATTCTTAGCCCTTGTCTTAGCTATTAAATTACTGCTGTGCAGCTTGTTTGTTTGATCTGTTCTTCAGTTCTTTGGCCCACACCTACAATCTGATCTTTCGTTTACATGTAGGCAGTGGCAAGCTCCAGCTCTGAGTTAGCTGTTGAACACAGAAGTCCAGGTAATGCTGGGACAAAGCTGAGAAACATAAATTAAACTGAAACCTAGAGAAATTTGTCTTGACAGCATTGCTTACAGTAAGCAAACCGAGCAAACAGTGAGCTGAAATAATAGTCTCTATAAACCATTTGAAAATAACGTGAGGTGCTACTTTTAGGCAGGAGACCACCTTATAAAAGAGGCCTTTTATGCATGTCTCACTGTAATATCGTAAACCAAAGATTTTCAAGCAAACCAGCATTTGGGAGTTTCTTACAGATTGTTCCTCCTCACTCTGCACGGTGTGCTTGATTCCCCACTGATTTGCTTTGTTGGGGTCATTTAAGTCTGGGCTAAGCTATGCAATCCCCCCTGTCTAGGACAGCATTGTAGAATAATAAATACTCACCATGAGACAGAGTGGTTTAGAAATCAATTTTTGGCTCCTGACAGCAGCTCGCAAACAGACCCATAGCATCGAGGAATTCTTTCCTACCAGCTGAGCAGGAGTCAACTTTCCAACTAACACTGGTCTTTTTCCTCATTTCTAGAAACCAGCATATAACAAGTGGAAAGGCAAATACAGGAAATAATTTCCTGATGTTACTCTCCTGTTAGTTTCACATATAACTGTTGAAGCCGTAGCAAGACTGAGCCGTGGCTGGGAAGGGAAGAGGAGGCCATCTGTGCTATGATGAGCAGGAGAGGAGGTCTCCACAAGGCACTCAGATGAGTCCAGGAGAAAGACTGGCACAATGCAAGGGCTTTGCTGTTGGTCCTACAAGGAAATCACCCTTAGTTTTCTGCATGATAGCAGAACCCCATCTCAATGTTTTTTTCCATACAAGCTCATATATTAAAGCAGAAGGGAGGTAAAGGAATGGGTTACATCCAAGCAAAGAAGTCAGGAATAAACATCCCTGAAAGTAAAGCAGCAGCACAGACAGAGATGTGATGAGTAGGTGCAGTTTATTTCTCCTGTCTCCAGCTCCTTGCTGTGACTGCAGGCTCTCGGGACTTGCACTCCACGTCACCTTGCACTTTGGCAGGCATTGAGGAAATTGATTCCAAGCTTCATTCACAGACATTTTCCACATCTTTCCTATTTTCAGCCTTGACCCTGCCCTCTGAGGCCCTCACTGGGACCTGGGAGCTGAAGGCAAAACATTTCAGGCTGCAGTTGCGAGTATACTTGAATATAGCCTTTAGACCAGTTCAGATGCTAGTGAGAAAGGGGTTAATCTCTTCTCAGGTGGGAGTAGTCTGCAGGCAGGGATTTGCAAGGCAGTAGGGGCCATGCTAGATGTGAGGGAACTGATTAACTCACCGCATGCCCCTGTACCACAGAATAACTGTGCATAATTGGTACCTTATTTTAGCAGGGAACAGTTTTTAGAATGGGGTCTGTAATTAAGAGCTTAGATTAAAACCACCCTGATTTGAAAGAGAGAAGCAGAGAAAACAGCTGAGACTGGTATCACAGTGGTCTGGGCTTTATCCTTTCTTGAAGCTGAGGGAAGAAAACCTTAAGAAAACAAGACATTTCTGTCACAGAGTTACCCGATTTTTTAGAGGCAAACAGAAGCTTTTCCTGCCCCGAAACAGTGTGAATTCTGATAAGCGCTTATTTTTAAAAGGAGTGATTCATGGATACTTATTTTTATTTAAAGATGAATTGTTTTCTGGGGGATTTAAATCTTCCTTGACAGTGTTTATAACTTGAAATGCCACAAAGCAGGGCTGTCACATAGCAATTGGAGGATAATACTGATGAGAAGAGAAAAAGAAACTGGCTATTCTTGTTCGGCTGTCTGGATGGGAAGGAGCCGCAGACAGCGAGCAAATAGAGCCACGTGAAACGCTGCTAGAATCAACCTCCATAGGTCACCTCTGTTGCTAGGCAGGATCTGCTAACACAAGCAAGGAAAGGAAAATTAGCCTCAGAAAATAATTTCAGCTCTGACAATTCAGCCTGGTGCTGACATTGAGACACAGATTAGATGCTGATTTTCATTATGGATGTAACCTTCCCTCTTTCTTTTTCTCTCCCAGCCTGATTCACTTTGAGTGGGGAATGATTCTCAGCCCAAGCTCATGACTGATGTGTTTTGGAGTCAGCATCCATGCCGGTGGCCCCCATCGTGATCCCACGAGTGGAACTAAACCACCTGGAAAATGTGGCCCAAAACGCCTTGGTGGACATCCCTCCAGGGAGAAAGCGCTTTTTAATTAACTGTCAGGAAATGTCGGTGGGGAATGATTGCATGTTCCATCTGAGCAGAGCAATCTCAACTGCACGCTATAATTTGTTACCTGTACAGTGGAAAAATCTCGCAGTATTAGCCCTAGCCCTTTTTTTCCTCTTCAAGGAGATAAAAATATGCTCTTTGAAAAACACTGAGTGTTACTGGTTTGGAATGGGAAAGGGAAGAAGCAAAGAAATTTGGGACCTACATGGAGGGCATTCTGACAAATTTGCCAAGTATTTTCAGTGGCAGCAGTTCACAGGGAATATTGGGTTCTGAAAATCATCATCTATCCCATAAGTAATTATTGGAGCGGATTAGTCACTACTAGCTTTGGCAGGGCTTTTCACTTGATTTCCAATAAGAGGCTGCAATCTCCAGTCCTGTCAAACCTGCTTGTGGCACAGTGGCCAAAAAAAAGATCTGTATGGACAACATAGTGCTTGCTTTCTAGGCAAGGGGGCAGAAGAATATTGAGTGGCATTTTGCAGGGACAGAAGGGGAGCTATCTGTTCGCGTTAGCCTTGGACTGGTTGTTTTGGGGTTTGTTTTGTTTTGTGTGGGTTTTTTTCTGTGCAGTGAGAAGCTTCTGGGATCAAGTTAAAATGTGAAAATCTGAGCTTTCTTGGAAAAAGCCCAAAACATTTCCAGCTTCTTGGGTTATAGGGCCCTGATACCTAGTCTTGGGCTACATTGCCAGCTCAAACCTTGCTGCTGTAGAGCTGGACTGGTGCCTGACCATCATGAAAACGTGAGGCTGCCAACTTGAGCCAGATCAAGAGCTGCGTCAAGGCCCTTTGAGGCGTCTCATCAGGCTGGTGGCTTGGGGAACGGGGCTTGATAACCTCGTCAGTCGTACCAGTGAAAATCCTCCCAACTCAAGACTTGACATCCAGAGAGAAAATAAATGTTGCCTTAAAGAAATGCGATCAGCAGCAATGTCTGAGGGAGGGGGCTTGGAGTCTGAGAGTGTTCCATCATAAATCTTGGGAAACCCAGAAGAAGTCTTGCACTCAGATATGAATTTGATGTCTCTCATTCACACTTCCAGCACGTGTTTATCCAAATGCCATCAACTGCTGTTCACAAAGGGATTAAAGGGTACGGAAGTCACATCTCTTACCTAGAGCTGGGTTTTAACCATTTCGAAGTGTAATTGCAGTTTGCACCATACAGTAAACTGCTCTTGGTTACTCAGTTACTTTTTCATGCTGCCAATTTTCTGAAGGATGATCTGCAGATCCTCCACATGAAATGAAATACACTGGCACATTTAATCGGTGTTGATTCACTGAAGAAGCACTGGAAAACAGGATTTAGAGACAAGAGCTGAGCATGCTGCATTTGCCGACCATATGCTGGGATATTTTCTTTCAGACTAGGCTCCAACAGTAGCTTGTATTTTCAGGCATAGAAATGGAAACAACACAGATTGGGAGTAAACAGCGTTCAAGAATCATGTTGAGATCTATCATCCTTTATTTCAGAGAAACAAATGGAAGAAAAAAAGAGAGAATTAGATAAGGGGCGATCACATCAGAGGCTTTGAGGTGAGCACATAAATTCTCAAGAAGGAGTTTAAAGGCAGGACTTGAAGGAGGATAATTTGCAGATGTTTATAGGGAAGATGAAATAATGGTGGCTGTAAGAAGGAAATGCTCTATGGGACTGGCTGGTTGCCAAATCCCACCATCAAGTGACTTCTGATGAATAGCATAGTCCAGGGTTATGCCAGAGTTTGCATTGCTTCCACATGCACGCAGGAGAGAAATAATGAGGCAAGTTGCCTTATCCCTTCAGCTCATCACAGAACTGCTCTGTTCTGATGAGAATGAGCCACTCGCTGCTGTGCACCAGTTCCTCACCTCCACTTAACCCGCCAAAACTCACTCTGTCCAAGGCTGGAAAGGGAACAGGGAGAACTTATGGAGACTCCAGACCAAGTACACGTATTAATCACTGCAGGGACCAGGCAGCCAGGATACTGGTTACAGGGAGCCAGGAAAGCAGCTGTTTCGAAGGACCCTCTTAAAACCTGGATTCCTTGGTGTAACACAGGTTGTACAGAAATTCATAACTCTTAAGCCTGAACCTAGCTTTTTTTGAAAGGAAGGACCATCAACCTGCTCCAAAATGTGCTCCCTGTTTCTCTCTTGCAGCATCTATCACCCACAGATAGACCCATCTCCCCTTTCCTCTCCCACTGGGTCCACTTCACCTTACAAGCTGCTGTGAACCTGGGAACTTTCTCTACCTAGAGCTCTTTTCTTACTGACCAACGTGCTCTGCTCCAAAGGGCAGACGCTGTTGGTGAATCTGCGTGGTCTAGGGTCTGGTTGGAGGTAAAACCCACAGGGAAGCCCAAGCTGCTTTGGGTCGATGAAATATTAATTTGTATTCCTCTCTTTATGACATTTTGCAGGGATAGTGTGATGCATGTTTATTGCATAATTATCATATTACATACATTATCAATATCTATTTTCGAGAAAAACTTGTGGTGCTTGTCACATGTGTGCAGTGCTTGGCTACAACATAATCCACACTTGTATTCCAGCTACGACTGCGTTACCTTCTCTCAGAGTATGATGGAGAAGCAGAGTGGCTGTAATCTTCAAGGCTGGAGTCAGGCCCAGTGAGGATGGTGGGGAAGGAGAAGAGGAGGAGGTCCACCACACGACAAGATACGGACTGTAGCAGAGCCCTGGACAGCGCAACCAGAATTCATGGAGGAGAGCAGTTCATTTGCAATGGCTAGCAGTGGCAGGTATGGCAATATTTCATAGAGCTTTCATGGCTTTGAAGCCAAAAGAGACGTCAGGCTGTAGCAAGCACTTGCTGTGCCCATGCAAGCCCCTGTTTGCTATTCTACAGCAAGAAGGACAGTTTAGCTTGGTTTTCTAAGGAAACGAAGCTTACGCTCTCATGCTGTTTGTCCATCTGTTTCTCCCTCGGTTGTTCCCCAGCAAATCTGGAACCCATTGGCCAAGGTCAGCCAAATTTGACAGTGGGACAGTGGGCACTTCCCTCTGCGGAGAGTGCAGAGAGCCAGGTGGCCTGATGTAGGAGAAGGCAGGGGTCACCCAGCCCTTTAATTGAGGAAGGCAGCAGCCAACTGGACGCGCTGGCTGGCCTGTCAGCCCACGCTTGGCTCTAGGTCCACTGCAGCTTGGGCCCAGCCACGGGGGCTAGGTAAAACCTCAGCCACCAGCGGGTATTAACTGTTCCTGGTGGGGCGAGTTTCCTTACTAACCATCGCATTAATCAGCTTAACCCTGCAAGATGACATCTGATTAGCTTGAGCTCTCTAAGAAAATATCTCACAGCTATTTTGTGTTTTGGTGATTGAAAGTATCCTGATAGGAGATGATATATTACGAAACCCCTAATTTTCTCAAGAGTCTGTGTATTGGCTTGACAGTATTTTGAAGAAACCCTTTGAGGGATGTCTTTCTGCAAAGCAGTCACAATTGTTATTATAAACACATAGCCCTATCACTCCCTCCTCTGACCTCACACCATCAGATAAACAGGCTTAGCCTTCAGATGTCTGTAGGGATTACTTTATGTCTGTCCATAGCGGTGACTGGGATAAAGTGATCTTTTCTGCAAATACAGTTTAGCCTTTAGGAAGTTACTGCTTACTCGTGTGTTAACCTCAGCTACGAGCAGGTGACCAAAGACAGGCAGACTGCAGGTTGCCTGTGCTAGCGAGCTATAAATAAAGAGGAGCCTGCAGCTACAGTTGCCTGTGCTCTGCTGCAGGTAAATCTTTGTCCGTGTAAGTTTAGTGAGGGCAGCTTGCATTCAAATGGCTGACCACAAATCCCCACAGCAGACTGCAATAAAAATGGTTTGGTGGCATCAGTTGACACAGGGAATTAAGACCCCCAAGAAAAAAAATACAGTCCAGTTCATTTTCCCAATGACACAAAGTTAGCATTTGATACCAGAGACTCAGATAATGAAGTGTCAGAAGCCAGCTCAGGAAATGACCAACCTCTACCTCCTAGGCTGAGGCAGGAACAACTACTTCTAGATAATCCTAAGCATGTTTTAAATGTCTTAAATGTCAAAGCTTCCACGGCATTCCTAGGCAAACCCAATGTTTGTGATATGTTTTCTTTGTGAAGGGTATTCCATTCCTATTCTCTGATCTGCATCCTCCCTGAAGTACATCCAGCCTCTGACTTTGATTAGAACTGGCCAAGTTCTCAGGAGCTGCTCTTCTACCTCACGTGTTTTCTGGGTTGTAAATCTGATTAGCTCAGTGGTTTTGAATATCCCACTTCCCTAATACATTCAGGATGGTGATCACTCCTGATTGCAGCTTTTTACATATTTCTGGCATGCTAGTGAAAAGCTAAGGAGCAGAGAGGCTATGGTGTGGAACAGGTTGAGAGAACTCCACTTCCAGGCTCCTTGCCACACCCCTGGATTTTTGCATAGCCACAGGAGGTTGACTGAGCTTTCCTCTTCATCCCTGCAGATCTCTGGTCCTTTCTGTTCCTGTAAGTAGCAGTGAAAACATATGCAGAGAGGACGTGCATATAATAGCAGTTGGATGTCCATGACCAGCTTATTCTCTTAAATCCTCCCCAAGCGTGGATAAGGACAGGATAGCGGGCTGTGTGGTTTGACACAGCACAGCCATTCTTATGTCCAGTGAGTTCGTTTGTTTGACTTGGAATAAGGCAAAACCTTCAGAGTTTCAGTAGGAGCATCAAAGCCCATCTAAGAGGCTACTCAGAACAGTCAGTTGAGGCCTATTGTACAGGGAGAGTGTGGGCCACTTGGGTAGGATGCCATGCTAAGGCAGAGAAGGCAGAGGGCAGAGCACTGAGGAGGACAAAAGAGTGGCCACACTACTCCTGCACCACCACTGCTGCTTTGCAAACTCCTCTGTCAGCTGCACCAAAACCAAATTTCTTACCTTTGTCTCTAAGGCCTCTTTCCATGCAATCCAGATGTCTCCATTTAGCAAAGGAGAGCAGTCTCATTGACTGTGTGTTCTTTCCACTCTGCACCATGCAGCAAAGGAGCTCCTATGTTTAAACACCGTGACATCACACTTCAAGGCCATCCTATAAATTCCTTCCTAAAATTCTCCTGTCAGAAGCTCTGTGGAAAACTCACTGACAATTAGGCTGATGGCATGTACTAAACCCACTGCCAAGCACGTAACTCAGCTCTGACCCACTACTTGTGAGCAGGGCTGACCTGTGAGGTAGCACTTTTGTTGTCTTATTCGGGCTGAGCTGCTGTGACATGGGCCACCTTTCTCTTCTGTCTTTGTACCTCAGTACAAAACTGGGGCTCTGAGCCCCAGCTGAGATGCAGATAATAAGCAATGGCCAGCAAGTTGGTTAGAGCAAAATGGAGAAAGAGTGTCAGTGATTTTCATGCCAAAAAGCTCTCAAAGCTTTGTTAATACAATTCCAGTATTATTCTTTATGAAATGATCCTGCTTAACCAAGATGACCCACCAGACTTTCCCCATCTCTAATTTTAATGTGGTTTTATAAAATGGATATGTTTGGCATGTCATCTGGAAACATTAACCAGGGAGGTTAAAGGGGTGAGGCTCTTGGGTTTAAAGCATCCATTTAGTGGATAGATAAATGAATTGACTAAGTGCTAGCACATTTGTCATAGGGCTATTATACCTGATTTTTTTTTCTGGGCTGGTTATAAGCTATTGGTTAATGGGGTAGAATTAGATTTTTACAGAACTCTGTGCAGATAATTTTCTTGGAAAACATTTGAAGAGCCTGGCTGTCCAGAGTATGAGATGTGATGTTCCACTGCTGTCTGATTGATTGCTCCTCAAACAGCAGGGCTGCGGCTGCAAGTGGTAGCCTGTGGCTCCTCCATTAAAGTTTCTGTGCTAGCACAGGAGAGCTGTAATAAAGAGAAATGAAACATTAATGTAGAAACAGGCTCAAAGCCCTCAGATCTGAGCATCATGGGACATTAAGGAAATGTAACATTTGATCTAGAACAGGGCTACTTGGCCTAGGGAACCTCAGGTCCAGAATCGTCACGTCTTCAACTTCTGGGTGCAGACTGTTTAACTTGAGCTTACCCATCCTCATGCCATGAATCCAAATAAAGAATAATACCAACAAGAGAATAAAATTCCTCACAACGGGATCTCAGAGAAATGTAGAGTCATGTCAAACCATATAAATATTTAGTAATATAAAACCTGGCTGGACAAAACACTTGCTATCAAATATGCCAAAAGCTATTCTGCACCAGTGCGGGCAGAAGTGGGGAGAGATTCCCCATTTTCCCCCATATTTTCCCATAAATGGTTTCCTCTGAAAAGCACCCTGCCTTTCCTATATTTTAACATCTTGTTCAATCAGGCTGAGGAAGGGTCATAAGGAAAGCTCTGGGATGTTCCAAAGTTATGAAGTATTTAATCTCCAGGATACCATTATCTGAAGTCGATTGAGACACTTCAGACAGAAATAGGTCCCATCCTAACAGACAGTAAAGGGAACATATGATATCTTCTAGTTGCTAATTGACAGGAGTCCACAAAATCACCACCAAGAGATTACAGACAAGCATTTTTTAGCACTAACAGTGAGGCCGAGGGATGGATAAACCACAGAAATGTTCTACAAAGGTGAGGGGCAACTCCCTATACACTTAGCAGAGCTTATTTGCTCCAGCTAGAAGTCTAGGGGAGAGTGGTGTTATCCCTTCTGTACATATCGTCTTTGATGCTCTCTTTTTTTTATCAAACAAAAATGGTCCTCTCTTTCGGCTGTATATCCTTGCCCCTTACATATGTTCATTACTGAGCTCTTCATATCGTCCTGTTTTGCTCTTTTTCCTTCGCTTGTTACATTTTGCTCAGCAAACAGAGTCTTATGATGCTCTCTGTGGCTGGGAGTAGCTCCCCCAGAACACCCCCGGATCTCTATTTGCTATTCTCTGTTGAAATACTTCTCAGTAAGCCCAAATGCTTAAACAAAAGTTGGCAGCATGTAGGCTGACATGTGCCACATTCATGTTCGCTTGTCTGGTAGTTCCTGCTTTTAGCCCCCAGCCAGCCTGTGCTCGGATTTTTTTCTCTGCCTTGGAGACTCTTTGGGAGCATGTTAGCCATGTTGCTCTGAGTCCGTGTATCAGCTAGCATGAGAGGGTTGAGTACTCTGATTGGTACCCCTGTATTTTATGAACATAATGTTAATATTGTGAATAGTGAGCTGCTTTAAGACCACAGCTTGACAAGCTTTATTCATGCTGAACTGGAAGTGGACTGGGGCCCAGAATAGCCTCTGAATGCCTGACCAGGGGAGGCTGAGACAACAGGCACCCAGCTTCCTAGGAGGGGCTCATTTATTTTGCAAGCAGCTACTGTTGGAGGTCAGGGCCTATTTATTGGAACATGATGTGACTGCATTGCTTCTGTTAAAATACAAACAAAGAACAGTGTCATCCCTGTGACACTGAGAACGGTCCTTTTAATGAGGTGCATAAATAACAGACTGTCTCACTGGAAACCCGTAACAGTGTCAGTACAAAACAGGGGATAATAAGAAGGAGGTGCCCCCAGCTATCATATGAGATATATTGTCTCTCTACATTTTGTCTCAGAAAGCTCCCAACACTTTTTGGGGATCCTGCAAAATGCAAGTGTTCAGCTTTGAAACTAAGACTCACAGAATCATGGAAACTCTGTCTGGAAGTCCCATCTGCAGGTCTCCTGGTGAAAACGTCTTCCCTAATGTCCAATCTGGGCCTCCCAAACAACAAACTGGGGCCTTCACCTCTTGTATCGCCTGCTACTGCCTAGAAGTATCTACCATCTTTGTATCTTTCCATCAGGTAGGTGTAGGCCCCCACTAGCTCACCTCTCAGATACCACTTTCCAGCCTAAGC
The DNA here is from genome assembly GCA_013400135.1 of Rhinoptilus africanus. Taxonomy (NCBI): domain Eukaryota; kingdom Metazoa; phylum Chordata; class Aves; order Charadriiformes; family Glareolidae; genus Rhinoptilus; species Rhinoptilus africanus. Next base: position 640,988 of record VXBO01011204.1, read on the forward strand.
GAGCCCAACTCCCTCCACCTCTCCATGGGGGTGCATCCTGTGGGTCCCTGAACACACAGGCAGCCCCCACTGAGCACTGCCAGTTTCCCCACATGTGCCTTGACTTGGGAAGGGGAGCTGAGAGCAGACACGACAACCCTGGTGTGGCCTCACCACCACCAAGTGGTCCAGAATAAATAAGTTCTCTCAGTGCTCTCTGCCTTCCTCCTACCCAGCAGCTTACAGGCTGTTTGAGGGAGGCGTTGCTGTCAAAAGCCCATCATGAGTTCTCTTCCTTCATTAAGTTGTCCAGTTGCTTTTTGAACTTCTGCAAAGGTTTGCATCTACAATGTCCTCTGGCAAGGAGTTTTACAGATTTCTTGCACAGTGTGTGAAGAACCACTTCCTTCTGCTTATGGAAAGCTTGCTAATTGCTAGTTTCATTTCTTGTTCTCGTACAAGAAAGCACAATGAACCACTGTATAGCATTTATTGTCTCCCCGCCCTTCATCATTTTATAGATCTCTATAAAAGTGATAACAAGAGAGGACAAAAATACGCGAGTAAGAAAAATGCTATATTCTGCTTTTCTGTCCCTTTGTTCCCTCTGTGTGACTCTCATGCTTCATTTGAGTGTCAGCTTTAGAGACTATCTCCTGTTTTCAGGTTTTTTTCTCCTTCGTCTTTATGGCACTCCACTAGAAAACAGCAATTAGGAATAACTGAGGCTATAAACGACCATTTTCCCGCTCATTTACCTGCATTGTTCTGGCAATTGCTTAATGGTAAACTTATGATTTACTGACACGCTTTAGACAGCAATGTTCACAAGTTTAATTCCTTGCCCTTGAAAGATGGGCTAATACAATTTTCCTCTGCATTCCTCCAGGCCAGAGTCAAGAATAGGCACAGGCAGAGGTGCTATCAAGACCCCCAGCTGAATTATCATCTGAATTTCATTAGAATTATGAACAGTGGACTGGGGGGAAAAGCAACTTAATTTGTTAAACAGCTGCAAAAGAGAGCTGTAATTCTTTCTGAAAGATTGCTTTGGCTTCTTGCTCTGGTAATCTGGTGTTTGTGTTTATGAGGACAGTCAGCATGCATCCTCAAGCAACGATTTTAATGTCTGGTCGACATATGCTGTTTACATGATTTAGAAGTCACTGATCTTGCAGGCAGTTTGACATTCAGTGAAGAACGGGGCGTGAAGGGAAGGAGATAACCTACAGGTTAGGAGCAACCATCTGAACGCTACAAAAACTCCCCCTGATTCAGGCTGTGTCTGAGGGAGTGGTACCCTTCTAAGCCACCGATCTGAATCAGGCCCAGGCAGAAAACCTCTGAGTCCTGAAAATCTTCTGTTCATTCAAGACCTACTAGAAAAGAAGCTGGTCATCTCCACGTGAGTGGGAAAACTGATGTGGTCTACAGCGGGTTACGTCTTGGTAATACTGAAACGAGGGGTTCCCGCTCTTTGTTCTCTTGACTCAGTTAACTGAGTCTATCGCTAATGGAGGACAGTGTTTGTCCAGTGACCAAGAGGTGATGATGCAGAAAGGACAAGCAGCCTCTGTACAGGAAGTGGAATTATCCCAGAGCTGACAGTTACCCTTGCCAGGGACTTTAGCCACGCCTATTTGCCTATCCAAACCAAACTGAGCTGCATATTTTGGGGGCATGAGGTTAAAGGTGATTTCTATTCAACGCAGAGGCATGCTGATAGGGAGGCAGTCTTGACTGTGAGATTTATTATGCTGCAGATCTAGCTCGTATGGAGGAAGGTCCCTTGGGCTGCGCATGGAGGTGGACACAACCCTGCAACAGGGAAGAGGCTGGAGGAGACATGAGGCAGCAGCCAGAAATCCCTGATATGATCCCTTGGACTGACTGAGTGCAAGTTGCTGTTGAGGTGATGCTTGGCCTATGGTTTAGAAATATGAGTTGCTCGTGCAATAGATGCAATTCATAAGGAGAGCTGGATCTTGACTTCTCTTCCCTAATGTCTTGGTGGAGTTTTTCCTCTTAATATTATTGTATGGCACCACCTTGTGGGTGCTTGAAGGTGTTGAGTCTCTTCCATCTTTTTTCCCTTTGTTGACTCTGCAGGGATGCATTTGAATGGTGAGATATGCAAAGGTTGATTCATTCTCACGCTGCTTGTCAAAGATTAGGCAGTCATCAAGAACTGGCTTTCTGCTTGTTTCCTGCCAGCTGACAGAAAGAGATTTTTAGCCCTTAGTGGTTGATTTTCATGGCTTGGCTGATTTTGCCTTTGCTAATGGTCTTATTGGAAAACTGTAAATAGATTAAATAACTAAAACTTAACAATTATAGCGGAAATGCAGAGGAAAACCACCAAAATATACATTAAAGGTCATCTGTCCTGTACACAATGCCTTCCCTCTTTCTAAGATGTGAAATTCATGTCTCAGCCAGTCCATCATCACAAAATTCACTGAATTTCTGACAGTAAGGTGTAACGGGAGAATTTACCATATGTACTATTGTGTTTGCCTTTAGGGATTACCCTGGCAATGACAGCACATGTTCTTAACTGCGGAGTTTCTGGGAAGCATCAGACATATGTTCACAAATAGAAAAACAGCCTGTGTACAACGAGTCCAAGAATTTCCAGAAAGAGTTGGCTGCCTGGTGTGTATTTTATACAGCAATAGGGTGCATGTTATCATGGGTATGCGGGAACCCAGGATGCGAAATAGCCACTGATAAGAGAGTCAGTGGGACTGTACATGTATGGAGTATCAATTATTTTTGATTAAGTGGGATCATCACACATCCATCAATCCTAGACAACAGAGCAGCTCCTTGAGATCTACCCAGATAAGATTTTCAGAGGGAAAGAGATGATGTCCTGAAAAATAGGGCATATTGTAGCCTAGACTACATCAAGAAAATGGAATAGAATCTTAAGCAGAGTGTAGGCAGGTGAGCAGATAAATGCATCCACTTTTATAGCACATGGTGAAAAATGCAACAAAAATGTAAATAAATACAAATGGTTAAACTGCCAATTAAATTTTTCAGGCCTGCTTCTCAAACTCAATTTCAATCTTGGAAAGAGCATTTTGCTTTCACAGTGTTGCCCACCCAGGGATTTCTAAACGTAGTTACAAGGGCAGTTCATGCTGGGTGCAAGGCTGTGCAAGAGACACGCTGAGAACCCGCGGGCAGAACAAAGTGGTCAGGGCCAAGTGGTGCAGGAAGTGGGGAGAGTGTCAGGAAAAGGGACAAGGAAAGCTTGGCAGGAGATTAGAGATGTTTCTGAGAGCAGGTACCGGGATAGGAGTGAGAAGGCACAAGGCTAGTCAAAGCAAGGCTCTGGTCATCCTCCTGCCCCTCACCATCTGCCTGATGTCTGCTGGCTGGTTCTGCCCCTGGAGCCTGAGAGACCTGTGGGCAGGGAGCAGCTTACCACATGTCACCAATATCCTCAGTCATCAACCAGAATCTGACCATCTTAGGTGTTGTATGAACACAGGATAAATGACAGTCCCTTCCCCAGAGAGCCTATGACGTGACAATAGACCAAGATGTACAACTAGGAAAGCATGGGCTACAAAAACAGTTGAGCAGCGTGAGAGGCAGTAGTGTCAGCACATTAGCAGCCTCACCTCTGCTGAGTGCTTCTTCCAGCCGTGACAGCAAAGGAGAGCTTAAAGCAGGGATCTGGAAGGGAAAAATGAGCCAGTCTTAGAGGTGTTGATGCGGATTTCCTCTTCACTGTCCTGGACATGCCTCTGTGGAAGAAAAGATGAAGAAATTCAGGAAACCAATGACAGCAGTGAGCTCCTCGGATTAATCAGAGACGGATATAAATATCCAGCTGTTGAATGGCAGTGGTGGGAAGATGGGGATTTACAGGCTGAGATGAGCAGTGAATGTTTGCAACCTCGATGAAAGGGAGTGAGGGAGCCCCTCTAGTGGGAGAATCCAAGAAAGGCGATCGCAGCCATCAGCTGGGAAAATGATCCCTGTGGCAGCATTCAGGAAGGTCACAAACATGAATCAAGATTGTCCCAAGAATTTGACAGTGTAGCATAATTATGTGAGGCAAAAAAGGGAGAAAAATATCCAACACTTTCTGCCAAATTGATTGCAAGAAAAGTCTTTTCCTGACTTGTTATCTGATGATGGAGTCAAGCCTGAGCATGTGAGCAGAACGTGCCCATCATGGACACAAGAGACTTTAAATTGGGTAGAAACAGCAGCATATTTCACACCCAGACTCCAGGGCTTGGTCATTTCATTCACCAGGTTCTAGGGAAGGTCACGGAGGCACTGATATGCTCATATTAAAATATTGTCCCCACAGATTGTGTGAATCCAAGACAGACAGAAAATGTGACATGTAAAAAAAAATACTATGGAAATGAAAGAATGTCTGCCTCTATTATTTGGGGAAATCACTATCTCTGTTTCTACCTCTGTTTCTAATTTGTAAAGTGAGCGTTGAATAGCAATTCTTCACTCTTAAAAAGAGCTGCATGACAAAGACCATGAAGGCTCTGAAATGCCAACATGCTAAAGACCGGGAACTAGATCAGTTTCTGGCCGTGATACTTAGTTATACCAATTTTTTACAGTTTTCAGATTCTGTTTTAGTACCAAGCTGCCAAATAGGACGGCCGACCAGCAGGGCCATGGGGGGAGAGGAGGGCTCCAGCTGCAGAGCAGGCTTGCTCATGACAGTCCTCTTCTCCTGCAGGAGCCGTGGCTGTCAGGAGGACAACGCCTCTGCCTCATGAAGAGAAGTCCTCACTTCACGGATGAGGAAGGTAACGCATATTAGCCATCTGTAACAGTTTAACACTTTTAATTTTATGATGCAGCAGCACATTCAATATTTCCACCTATTTACGTAGTGGTTTTAGGGCTGTGTTTGACAGGCTTTAATGTAAACATGGCATTGCTGGCACACACACAGCTTTTTTTTTTTTGGTATTGCTTTTACAGTTTCTTTACATAGAATAAGTTGATGTGCGACTCATGTAAATTCAGATTTTTTACTTCGAGCAGATGCGGCCCCTCAGTGTGAGCCTGAGAACAGTTGGGGTGTTGCTGGGATTTTAGTTACAAACCTCCAAGCCAACAGTTTGAAATCTGGGATGAAGTTAGATGCCTGTCTCCATGATAGATGGCCTCATTTTCAGGAGGAGTAAGCCCTGACAACTGGAGCTGGCCAGGAGCATGAATTTCTGTTTCACAAAGATGAGCCTATTTTAAGGATATTTTCAGGCCCCAGATCAAGATCTAAATTGCTGCAATCAAACATCACTTAGAAATGAACAACATTTCATCTTGCCAATATCAAGACTGTTGGAGATCCCTTGCTGCTGCTGGTGTTTGGCCAAGACACTGGAAGAATGAGGAGTCCCTTTGTTGTCACCTGCCTGCCTGAGCTGTGGGCCAGCAGGGGTGAAGGCTGGCTGGAAGCCTTACTGTGTGGTTCCCAAGTGTGCTGGTGCTCAGGGAACAAACCATCCTGCAAGCCTGTGGACTGCCCTTGGGACTTGGCGTGACAGGGCTTTGCTAGGGAATCCTTGGTCTCCACAGCAGCCCTGAAGGTGAAAGGGCCACAGAAAGGCTGTGATAGAAACCCTGACAGTTCCTCAGCCCTGCTAGGGTCATACCTCACCTCCAGGGGCTTTTCTGGAGCTCTTGCAAAGAGAGTCATTTCCAAAAAAATATTCCAGTCTTCCCACTGAAGCCACCAGTAGCTTTGAACAAGCAGTCATGGTTTTCAGCGGTCCCACAGCTGAGCTGACCTTCAGAAGGTGATGTGTGTGTACAGCGCAGCACCACCCACAGCCCCTGAAGCAACAGCTCTGAGATGTGGGAGGAGTTCCCACTCACGTCACGCAGGGTGGCTACTGAAACATGTGAAGCCATGCAAGGTGTCTAACATTGCTGTTAAATCAGAAGCTCCAAGTTATTTACCCCGGCCTCCAGCTACTTTTGTGGAAAGATGAGAAGCTTCAGTAGGGTCCTCTAGCAGCTCTTTGTAGGTGTCTCGGATCCTCAGCCCATCTCCAGTGGCACTAGATGTTGCATTTAGGGTTGGCAGGCCCCTGTGAATAGTCTCTCAAAATTACTGCCGGACAAAGCAAATAGGGGACCACCTCAGGTATCTGCTGAGGTTTCACCACCACCCATGATGCCGGGGAGAGCAGCATTCCCCCAGTCTAACTCCTGCCCCCCCAGAGCCTGGATTTTTGATTCACTGACCACAGCTTGGTGCAGAAATGCAAAGCCTGAGACAAGGAGGGAGAAGGGAGAAACCACGTTCAGTGTGCAACGCACACATCAACTGCAGCACGGACTGCTGAGCAGAGGGGAGCTTGCAGTCCCAGAACATGAATACAGGCCATGGCCCTTCATTAGCCTGCATTATTATCAGGGCTGTACCCACAGGAATTTTGCTGCCAGTGGCGTATCACTCCTTCTGCAAATTATCTCGTACCCCGTTAAGAAAAGAGGGCCACGCTGATGTTTTGGTTGAATTTCAGTACCTTGCTGTTGGGATCCTGAAGGAGTGTTTGCAAAGGCAGTCTGGCATGAGCCACCCAGAAAGGTGACTGTAAACACGAGTTTGTGCAGACTCAGCTTTATGGGGGGAGAGTTTCCACTTTACAGGTTTTCATCCAGAAACAACAAATAAGAAAACAAAAGAAAAATAGCATCCAACTGACAAGTGTATTGAAAATTTAAGCCATCGTTCTAAATTCCAGCGAAGATCTGAAAAAGAAGCTGATTTCTTTCTGCCTCTCTCCTTGGTTACTTTGTAGTAAAAGTTCTTTTCTTATCACCAGTTATCAGCTGTATCAAAAGGAGATAGTTTTGCTCATGATGGGCAGGAGACTCTTTTTAAACAGAATATGTGAGTGATTAACTAAAACCCTGCAGTGTGCTGAAGCAATTCAACATTTGGGGGCATTCTTGATGAATATTTCGGAATGTTTAATAAGGCATAAATAGAATTTATTTTTCTGTCTCGAATCAAGTAGATACATGAGCCAGAGGCTTCAGTCAGTGGAAAGGTGGCTTTGACTGTGAAGACCTTTACATTTTCCTTTAGTGTTCAATTCAACAGCTGTTAGCTGGGATCTCACTAAAGGCTGTTGTGCACTAACAGCTGTCTCAGGGTTTCTGATTATTTACAGAATCACAGAATCACAGAATCGTAGGGTTGGAAGGGACCTTAATAGATCATCTAGTCCAACCCGCCTGCCAGAGCAGGGCCACCTTAGAGCAGGTTGCACAGGAACCCATCCAGGTGGGTTTNATGATATTGGTATTGTGAGACAGCTCAGAGGTGTCCAGGATGGTATTTTCCTGGGTGTTGATGAATGAGCGCTGGGGCAGCCCTCCCACAGAAAGTTTACAACCCCAGCAAACACCATATCTCAATGGGCTTCATGGGAAACCACCGTGCCCAAAGCATTTCAAACTGCTGCTCCTTTCAGCAGCCTTACAGAATTTCCTGCTTTCATTTTGCTAGTAATCCATCCGCTATTGAGAGGATTCTCACTGGCCAACTTCGCATATGCATTAAACCATAGGGAAGGAGTAAACAGATGACCAGATGCGGGTTAGCAGGCTCTGAACTCATTTTACATGGTAGTAGAAGCAATTTGTCACTGGCAGAGTCACCACAAGTGCCCTAATCAAGGAATCCACTATTCCAATACAATTCTTTGAACAAAGTGTTAGAGATTATAAAGTCCAGAAGGACTTTACTTGGACAAATACAATTTTCAGGTATTTCTGAAGTGCTTATTGTTGATCAGACTGTAAACTTATCCCAGATCAAAATCCTGTGGCAGAAAACCCTGCTGGAAACTGTGGAGAACGTAGTGGTTATCTTTGGTTCTGGATGAAGTACATTGTCTATGAGATAACAAGATGCAGGGCCTAGGAACTGGCAGTCTTGATGACTGAATTAACTCTCAAGTCTCTGGCAGCCTCTGAGGCCTCAGGAGACACTGCAAAGACTTCCTTAACAAATAATTTTATAATGATAGTACGGCTGAAGATTGTTTTCAGTGACTGCCAGCAGTTAACTATGGGATTACAACCTGGAGATTGTAAGGTTTAACAGAGCTGCTCGCAACTTGGATTTTTCTTTTGTAGTGGATTCAATAAAAATTAATTTGAAAAAAAGTCCATTCCTTTTTGGACCATGAGTTTTGCTGACAGGTGGAATGAAACTGATAGGTTCTGCAAAGCGTCTCAGTCTCATAGCACTAACGTTTCCCACACAGCCATTATGTTTCTGAACTAGTAAGAGGGGCCAGACAAATTTGTCGTCATTGTGTTATGGATGGCACAGCTGTAGTGTTTTATTTATTTGCCCTTCTGCGTGATGGTGGGACCCCGGAGTCGCAGTTTTGGTGTCATGTCGGCTGCTGCATGTGCACAGAACAGAGACCTTAACGTTTACAGAAGAAATAAAATCTTATTTTGGAGAATGCAAAGCATGTAGCCTCGTTGATACCGTGTAGCACAGAATTCCCCGAGTTAATCATAGGTTGTGTAGGAAAGCATTGCTTTTCATCAGTTTTGTGAACTAAATGTATTCATGCCTTCCTTAATGATTTCTCAGTAGTTTTCAGCCTTGACATTTACACAGAGGTATGGTAAAACAGGGCACTGATACCCGTAATCATCACGAGAAAGGGAAACATCCAACAATATAAGACTGTCTCACAGTCTCAGCCATTGACTGGAAAAACAGCATCTGGTTCAACGTATCCGTAGGCACAGGCTGTCTGCAAGGGCTTTTTGTTCTTTAAACACAGCTCAGCTGACAGGTTACTTTCTGGAAGAGGCACGGCAATCTGTCTGTTTATGTACCATCTTTGAGAGATGTAGTCTCAAATTAGGACAGGAGTTGGGAACTGAAACAAATGGGCTCACGGAAATGGGAGACACCAGGATTTTTTGGCATACAGGCTCTGTGCAACGAGGTCTCAGAAGCATTTTCGAAAAATGGAATAAAATGAGCCTTGTTGTTTTCATAGCTGATTAAACTGAGCTGACATCTCCTGCAGACACGAGCGTACTACTTGATCTACCCTATATTTGAAGAGATGTATGACATTCGGTGAGACTTGGAAGCATCTTTATCCTTCTTTTGGAGTTATGCCAGCGTTTATTGAGTGCCTGCCTTTAGAAATGGGCAGTCCTTCCCTGGGAGTTGATAGAGGAAAAGCATTTGATTCATGGCAGTAGGGATCCTGCCCTGTCCAGCCTGCAGCACCCGACAGTCTTTGGTTTTGGTAAGCCCGCCAGCTGCTCACAAGCAGTTTCCCTGAAAATGGAGAGTTCGATAAGCAAATATTTGGCCCCCGGGTCCTATATTCATGACAGCCCCATTCAGAGCACAGGCAGAAGGGTGGTACTGGTGGCACCTCATTGCTCTGTGTCTTCTCCAGCACTCTGAGAAAGTTCGCCCTTCATTTCTGCCACTTGGATCCTGATCCTGACCCATCTCCTGTCCCAGCTCACTCTTTGTCCTAAGCCCAGTCTAACTTGAGACCTCAGCACCCATCTCCTCTGCTCAGGCTTGTTCAGCCCACAGCGCCAGCCTCCTGCAGCATTCCTCATGCTGAGGCTCAGGAGGGAAATTGCTTTAGGAAAGACTCCATATTCCCACATCCCGCTTCTGAAGGTAAGGGAGGTTGCACCTCAGAGTTGGAGGCCACAGCTAGTATTATGCCACAAGGCTCTGCTTTTCAGGTGACATCCAGGCAGTCTTCAACACCCCTTTGTAGTAGGGCGCTCCCATGTGGTTATGCAGATAGAGATTATGTGCACGGAAGAGATGAGAGGGGCTCTGAAAATAAGCATTCAGCTTTCACCTGGGGTAGAGGTAGAGACTTGACATATATTTTATAACTTCTGTTCCTTAAAGCAAGAAGATGGATTAAAGCAACAAATACCATAACTCAAGAAATGCTGTTAAAATTTTCTGCTAATTGCTGTGTGCGGCCAGAGTTCACAGCTTCGCTAACCCCGTGACACTTCATTCTTCGCCATCTGCAGCTCTCGGCTACTCTATCCCAATATGGAGGATGTAACACAAAGTGGTAGCAGTGGGTGACCGCAGTGTTACAATGCCAGGATTTTGCTTAAGTATCCTGTAAGAAACAGAAGAACACTTTGCAGATTTACCTAAGTTGTCTCTATAAATTGTCATGTGAAACTGGAGACACAGAAAATTCTGTGTCAAGATCCATCTTCAGTCATAGAATCATAGAATAGAATCACAGAATGGTTAGAGTTGGAAGGGACCTTAAAGACCACTTAGTTCCAACCCCCTGCCCTGGGCAGGGGTACCTCCCACTAGACCAGGCTGCTCAAAGCCTCATCCAGCCTGGCCTTGAACACCTCCAGGGATGGAGCATCTGCAACTTCTCTGGGCAACCTGTTCCAGTATCTCACCATCCCCACAGTAAAGAATTTCTTTCGAAGATCTAATCTAAATCTCCCCTCTTTCAGTTTAAAACCATTACCCCTCATCCTGTCACTACACTCCCTCATGAAGAGTCCCTCCTCATCTCGCCTGTAGGCCCCCTTTAGGTACTGGAAGGCCGCTATAAGGTCTCCCTGGAGCCTTCTCCATGCTGAACAGCCCCAACTCTCTCAGCCTGTCTTCACAGGAGAGGTGCTCCAGCCCTCTGAACATCTTTGTAGCCCTCCTCTGGACCCGTTCCAACAGGTCCATGTCCTTCCTGTGCTGTGCAGTCTTACATCTTCCTTCGTTCGTCGTTGTGGAGATGCTATCACCTTTGCAGCAGGCCCCACCATAAGTGTATTGCAAGGAAGCTCATCATCTGGCACTGCTGTCCCAATGCCCATGTTGCATTGACCTATGCGCTTGGTGGCTATCACTCTGTGTTGTTTCTTCTAAATGACTTGCCCCATATCAACATCCATATATACAGGAAGTGTTTCCTGTATCAAGGGCTCTGTCTATACCCTAAGCATAAAAGTGGACAAAGGAACAGGCAGAGGCACGCTTGGCCCCTTGATTCCTGCATTTTCTGTGTGTGCTGTTTGGCTGCGGTAGAGCTCAGACTCATTGCAGGTGGGAAGTGGAGCACTAGGTGAAACCTGGACACAAAAGGCTAGGCCCTTCCCCGAGTGGACAAACAAGAACCTGCAGGAAAACAGTGTGTGCCCAGGCTCCCCTCCCTCTAGTGAGTGCTCCAGTCTTGGTACAATGTGCGAGTGAGCGTCTGCAGGTAGCAGTATGACCAGGGCATACCTCTGGATTACAGCACTGCGCAACCAGCAGCGTGGACATAACCTTAACATCCTCCATTTGTCTCTAGATGACTCTCTCTTACATCTATTGCATATGACTCTTTTATTATAGGCAATTATCTTTCATTTCCAAACTTCTGCAGGTCAATAACCATCTGGGGATTGATTTGTTCTGTGTACAGCACATCAGCTGGTCCCATTACACGTAATTCAAATGCTTTCCAAACTGGTAAAGCTCTGCTTATTTTCATTTCCAGCCCTCAGCCATATAATCAGAGATTGTTTCACTCTCTGTTTGAATTCTGCAAGCAGAAGTAAAATATTCTGCAATTCAGGACAGGTCAGTCTGTAGATTTGTCCACCGTTGCAAAGCCTTGTTTAGTCAGCTGGATTAATTAGACCTGGTAGGCGTGTAGCAGGGTATAAAAGAAACCCTTCATGCTCCGTAAAATCAGCCTTGTGTATTACCTACACTGTTCAAGTTTCTCGGCATAGGTAAGATGTCCACTGTTTTCTTATAATTGGGTAGATTACAATAATCTTACAATTCTTATAATTTCTTATATTATTATTATTATTGTTGTTGTTGTTGTTGTTATTATTGTTATTATAAATTTTTAATAATTTCTTTTCTATCCAAACCCTGCAGTCTTTGACCTTGGTTTTATCAGGCCTTTCTCACTGCATCCCTGAATTGGGATCCACCTTTTCATCAGCTGAGTCTATCACTCTTTACACAGCCACCGCATTAAGAGCATGAAGAAACCAGAGAGGTGCAGCAGGGCTCTGCAGAAGGCTGCTAACTCATCACGCAGCCTGCCCGCAAGCTGCACACAGTTTGGGCTGAACATGGAAAGCTGGACACAGCGAGTCCTGCTAGAGGCTCACCATGGCTGAAGGGGAATCACCCATCACCTACAGATCAGGGTTTTTTCCCTGAGGGAAGGAAGAAGACCAGTAGATACTGAAGAACAGCATGTCTCTGAGTCAAGAGATGAGGTTTCTGTAACTCTTGCTTTGTGCTCGGTCACCTGATAGCTGGCAATGGCCTTATTTCTTTGTGTCTAGACCATCCCGTGACCCTTCTGTGCAAAGTGCCTAGAGGAACTGGCATCAGTTGTGCCCTGCAAACTGATGCCAATAAAGATCACTGAAGAGAGGCAGAAAGGAAGAAAGAAACATCTAACTGAAGTTTTTTGACAGCTGTAGGATGCTGGAGATAGTCACAGTCTTCCCCAAAGCCTTTTGTTCATCTGTTTCCCAAGCAGCTACTTCCTTGGAGTTTTTCAGGTGTATGCCCAGGCAGAAACGTGATGGGGAAGAGCTGAGCTCAGCTCAAATTAGCCACTAGACTGCTGTGGCCTGTGGCATGCCTGCTCCTCCCTTAAAATAAGGAAACGCATCCTTCCCATCAGCCAGTGTAACAACAAACATGAAAGCCCAGCCAAATAAGCAATTTATCCTCAGTCCCAGCAACCAAAAGCTGCTGTTACCAGCAGGGGTTTGTCTGTTTCCAGAAGGTATCTTCATCCACCCTTGACCCCACAGTGCTCCTCATTGCTGCCTGTGTCTTTGTATACCGCATGGCAGGAGGAAGAAATGACACCCAAAGAGTGGTAAGCCTAAGCCACATTCTCAGTGGTACGCAGAATGCAAAGCCTTTCTGCTTTGGTTTATTCCAGAAATGGGATCTATTGAAGCCCTCTGTCCCTGCAGTACAGCACGGCCATTGCTAGTAACAGCCCGCAGGTTTTGTACTGAGTTTGCAAAGGCTCAGGACTGACGCTTCTCAGGCATGCTTTGCTCGGACTGTTAGTGACCTGCTTGTTTTAATTTGAGTGGCTGGGGCTAATTTGTTTTATTTTGATTACCACTGTATGGTACAACCGTAGTTTTTCCCATGTAGCAGTAACAAGTAGCTATGCTGTGCACCAGTGAGATGTTCACAACTCCAACTTAATATGCTAGAGTTAATAGAGTTAAATCAGAACTGGTGGATTCACCATCTGTGGAGGTGTTTAAGAAAAGGGTAGATGTGGTACTTAGGGACATGGTTTAGAAGTGGTTTTTGTCAGGGTAAATTAATGGTTGGACTTGATGATCTCAAAGGTCCCTTCCAACCTCGCTGATTCTATGATTCTATAGGTCTGGTATGACAGCAGAGGCCTCGAGAAGCAGAGGCACAGGATGCGGTGCAGAGGAGGACAGGCATGGGATGGTGAGAGCTGGGGCACAGGCTTGACTCTGGGCACCTCATAGCTACAAACAACTCACCTCTGGTCAGTTAAAGAAATGCAGATAAGGAGCAGAACAAGAATGGGTTTAGGGGTTGCAAAAAGGACAAAGAAATAGTAGCTTACGTGCATATCGTCATCATATGTAGTAAATCTGGCTGTAAAATGAGGTTTCAGTCCAATGAAGAAAAAACAGCATGTAAAAGCATGTTAACAATCACAAAAATGATCCGCAGAAGATTTAAGGAAGAAGAAACCATCAGCATCAACCTCACATTCCTCCCACTGAAGGACTCCAGATGCTGACGATTCCCTGCAACACCACCACTCCCATCAGAATGACACCACCAACTTTATGACCCAGATGAGCAAGGGCAGGAGGACCATAACACCAGGAATAGAGGTAGAAGTTAAGAATTGTGTACGCAATATTATTGTTATTTTATTATTATTATTACTTTCTTCGCATAGAGGTATTATTTATTTTTTCTGTAGTAATTAGACCAGGACTAATAATGGAGTGGTAAGATTTCAGTTATACCAACAATAAATTCTCCTCTTATATATAAGGTGGGTTTTCCTTTTGCCCAGAAACAATATTTTGAGCATAACACTGTAAGAAGGTTCCCAAATAACGCAGAAACACACAATATTTCTCACAGGCTCACAATAACCAAATCACTTTATGAGCCGAAATCACCATCAAAATCTGAAAAATGCATCTGCCTGGGAAAGGTCTAAAGAGCCTGTTGGTCTCAGCTGAAATCATAAATGGAGTTTTGGGTAAAATAAACTCTTTTTTTCCAGTTTCATCCTGCAAAACTGTTCTGGCTCCTTTGGAAGCTCCCTCAAAACTGATTCTGCTCACCTTCTGGCCTGGACTTTGGCCAAGAGAGAGGCCACAACAGATACCTTATGAGTCAGAATACATTATTTTTAGCCACAGATCAAAATTCAAAGAAATAAACAGAAACTCCCAAACTCCTCATCTTCTTCCAGTTCCTCAATAAAGCTTTCCACGTTAATGTCTTCCATTTCTAATGGATCTATAATGTTTTACAAATGTATTATATTTGTAATAAAATTCAGAAGAGATGCACTGCCATCAAACACGTGCCTTCAGCTTTTCTAAACTCCTGGAAAAAACAAAAGAGGCCAAGGACAGGAGCCAGCACAGGGTAATCTGTAATTGCAGATGTTTTAATGTCCTGGACAGCCTGGACCTGTGGTGTAGTGGTGATTGCCACAACCCTGGTGGCCATTCCTGATTCTGGGATTTTGGCTTCCCTCTTCTTTGGAGATACTTGCAGAATATTTTTCCCTTGACTTTTACGTGTCTCTGCACATGTTAGATTTGACGTTGCAGCCACCCCTCAGTGACTGAGGGCTGTCCCTGAAAGAATTTGGCTTCCTCATTTCTGCTCTCCTGGCTGAAGGCTCCTGCACTGTCCCTTGTGCCAGACCAGCTGCCCTGCAGCCTCAGGGTCAGCTGGGTCAGCAAGCAGACTCAGTGCCAAATTATCCTTTCTCCATCTCCAAAAAACCATGATGGCGTTTCTGGTCCAAGCTGAGCCTGTGAGTTTGCAGTCGCCAGGCCAGACACAAAGAAGGAATGGGGACACGCAGCTCAGGCTGCATCTCCTGGGGGCTGGATGGACAAGGAAGGGAAGGCGGAAGATCCAGGTCTGCCGTGTGCCACAGCCTGCAGCAGATGCAGTGCAGAAATTCATTTGCATTTCACTGCAAAGGGACTGCCCAGCAGTGACTGCCCGGGAGAGGGACAGGAGGCACTATGAAAGCAGCTCTGCTCAGTGCTCACCCTGCTGTAAGAGCGGCAGAATCACTTTGGTCAAGATGATTGCCACTGGCGATGGATTTAGCATCAGAGAAGACAACTGTGAGCCTGCCTGTGCTGGGGTCGGTATCCCAAGGATTAATCTGGGAGTGATAGCATGAGGCTATTTGGTACTAAAACACTAAGCCATAACGTCCCGTGACAGCGTCTGCACGCTGAACCGCTGTGGAGGAGCCAATGCACTGCAGTTCCCCTCTCAATGAACCAAGCACTAACTTCCCTACTCAGAGGTACTCTACGGCTCAATTTATCATAGAATATCTTGAGTTGGAAGGGACCCATCAGGATCACCAAGTTCAACTCCCTGCTCCTCACAGGATGACCCAAAACTAAACCATATGACTAAGAGCGTCGTCCAGATGTTGCTTGAACTCTGACAGGCTCAGTGCCCTGACCGCTTCCCTGAGGAGCCTTATCTTAACACCTGTAGCAGGTGAGGGTTGTTTAACGGCTATAACTCCTGAGCAAAGACACAGTAATTCATGGTTCAGTGCCCAGCCCCATCCATGAACTGCTCTGTAAAGCTGGGCTGTGTAAAATATGTTTGTATCTATGTGTTTTCCCATACCTGCAACATGGAAATAATGAAATCCATGTAGTTCCTAGGGTACAGTCACGATTTACTAGTAGGAAAAGCCCTGTTAGAGCTTTAGATAAGAGCCTAGGCACTTAAAAATTCACCTCTCTCCTGAGTACGTGAGTCCAAGTTTCAGATGCTTTGGGTTAGCAACTGGAGAAACAAAATGTGTCTCCAAGTGCCTGAGAATGCCTAATCCAGAGCATACTGGAACCAGTGGGAACCTCCCTGTGCGCTCAAGTAGGCTTTGGATGTGGCCCTGAGCATGCACATGGTTTATTATGACGATGGGTACAATACAGGTAATACCATGTGCAAAGGACCGTGTAGCAGCATTTCCATGCACAACCACAGTAATGGTGGGTGAAAACTAGGCATATGCTTGTTTATTCCAGCCGTATGAAAAGTGGCCCTAAAATGAAATGTTTGGGGTATAAACTTGAACATCCAGAACTCTGGGAGATGTGCTAGATCTAGACCTAGTTTTGTGAGTGGCTTTGGCTTTCTCTTTGGATGCGATGTTCAGATTTGATACTTGAATGACTTTGTAATTTGAATATACTGAATATATGTTTGTCTCCTTGCTAAACGAAAAAAGAATCCTTGATTTGCCGTGTTTTCCATTTTCCTATCAAGATGGTGAGATACCATCTTACTGCAATCTGTTGCTTTATAAGATGCCTGGGAGCCCTCCTTCCTTAAACGCAAATTGCCATAAGGGGTGCTTAGGTAATTTCTTTCCTGTTAATTTAATTTTGGTCAGGTCCTTCAGCCTCATCCAACAGGCACTACTCCCTCAAGCCTCTAGGCCGTGGTCCTCTGTGACTTACCAGGGCGTTGCTCAAGTCTGGTTGCTTAAACCCACTTCCCCCCATTAAAACCCACTCTGACCCCAGTCCTGGAGCATGACATCTGAGAAAGGTTTCGAACAAAGCCCTCCGTCCGCCAGTGGGGTTTGTCCATTAGCCTTTTGTTTATGAACCTGCTGTGCAATAGAGAGGCGCTTCAGATATTTCCTTGCTAAACAAAGGCAGGCGTTTAAACCGAGCAATATCCTTTATGACTCTGGGCATAGTTCCTCCACGTACCCTTCGACTCTTTTCTCTGCAGAGATTAATGCTGGGATCTTAAACATCACTAATGCCTTATAGACAATCCATTACCCTCAGTATCTCCTAAGTGGCTATCCATACCATTTTTTGTAAAATAGGGATCCTTTCCTAATGCTATGGCTACCAGTCCCTTGATTTCCCCAGCATATAATCATGCGTTTTACGAGCTGTGGAGCATTTTACACTGCTACATATTTTTTTACTATATAATGAGCTGCGTGTGTGTGAGTGACATGCAAAAAAGAGATGAATCTTGCTCTTGCGCTTACTGCAATGTATGAGCTGATCTGGTTAGGCACGAAATGCAGACAGAAATCCGCCTCACCTCTCAAGCTAATTTTAGTCTCTCCCTCTCTTCTCTCTAGCTGTGTGTGTATAAAATCACTCACAGTCTGACAGCGTTCCAGTAACCTGTGCCACGCGCGGAGCGGGATGCACTTACTAACCATCTGCTTGCATGGCATGGGTTAACTGAGCCTGTGGGATTGTGCTTACCTAAACAAAACCACTGCAGTGAGGGGAAAAACAATGAATGGGTGGAGATGATCAGCCCATGCATTCCAGCTAGTGCGGTCCAGGCAGCAATGACAGCCTGAAGGTTGCAGCAGCATCGGGATCTGCATTCCAAGTGCACAGATCTTACAGTCTGGAGTGATTCTACGTGGAGCTGCTCTTTATTTGCTGAGCCATGGCCAGTAACCAGGCCAGCCTGCAGGATGATCAGAGCAGGCACTGCAAGTTCTTATCCTATATGTTCTACCAGGCTGTGAGAGATCACAAGCCTGTGTGGATGCTGGAAGACATGAGAACTATGGAATATTTTTACTGGGAGGAAAATGCGAGCCTAAGAACCTACTCACCTTCAGAAGCCCTTCTCTATGCAGTGGTGCATAATCACCTGCCTTATGCTCAGTATCTGCTGTCTCATTTTCCGGAGGAGGCTCTCAAGGTGCCTGGGGAACATTTCTGCTATTGCCCTTCCTCTGCTCCTCACTTGGCCATGGCGGTCACATATGACAGGAGAGATATCTTGGGGCTGATCATCAAAATTGCACACAAGCTTCCCAGCTTGAACTCCTACATCAATAGGACTGGCTGCTTTCACCTGGAAGATGGGAAAACCCCCCTGCACCTTGCCTGCGAACTGCTGAGGTCAGAGACGGTCCTCATCCTCCTCGGGAATGGAGCTTCTCCCAGGATAGAGGACAGTAAAGGGCTTACCCCGCTGGACGTCATCCTGGAGCAGATGTGGGACTCCAAAGTCAATGTGGCATCAAAGAAGCTCTGCCTCGACTACCTCTTGCTCTTCATGCCCAACCCACAGTTTAAGATGCGGAAAGTTCTGCAGGAGCATCCAGACCACTGGACAGCTTTGCTGGGGGAAGACAAATTCAATAGCCTGGTGGGGAACACACCTGCTTCTTTATATCTGCAAGCTATGCAAACTATTCTCCAGACTCTTCCCCCCTCCCACTTCCCCAAAAGCATCCAGGAACTACCTATACCTCAGGCACTAAAGCCTTTACCATCCTATGGCAAAAAGCTACCGACAAAAAATGTGGTAAATGTTTTTCCTTGACTTTATTCGCTGGGTCTTGGATTTTCAAAGGCAACTTAGGGGAGCTGGTCATCCACCACCCTCTGCATTTTAGTGTGATTTTAGTACTTAACCTATTAGGCTATGCTGGAAAATCCAATATTTTGTGACAAGGTTTTAAATGTCTTTTCTAGTTGATTGCAGGCACGGCACTTTTAAAGGCAAAAGCCTTCCTTGTTTTCTGTTTTGTTGTGCATGTGAAGGGTTAACTGTAGTCGAGACTGTGTTGTGTTTGGTTTCTTAGCTGTCAGCTGGTATCAGTGTATCTGAATTCCCAATATGATAACTGTATCCTGTGTAACCTACCTGGGTAAAAAGGAACTGTGTGCCCAGTGGGATTTTCGAATGGTGTGACTATGGGGCTGTGCCCTGCTAGAGCTGGGAGAAATACCATCCTGTACCTACAGGGTTCAAACGTCAGGTTTCCTTTCTAACAATGATCCAGCATCATCTAGTAATAACCAGAAAGTCCATGGCTGATGCTGCAGGGATGTAGAGGCAGTCCTGCGGGATACCTGATTGGACTGAATTACTTTACAGCAGGTCATAGCCTGGAGGGCATGAGTTCAGAGAGGGACAGTAAGTGTATGTTCCTGGAGCGGGGTTGGTGGATAGAGTTCTGGTGGGGGAAGAATTCGGAACAGAAAGCTCCTTGTCTCACCTGGGAGTGAGGGGGTTAAAGGCAATCCCAGCCCTGATGCCTCTACAGTCTCTGCGATGGGGAAGGAACCATTTTCCCTGCTGTCCAGTAAAGAAAAAAAAAGAAAATCAGAGCAGGGCCAGTGGAAGCCCTGTCCTTCCTAAGTGACATTATTTCTCCTTGACTTGTGTTTTAGGGCTGAATGTAGCTCCACAAGAGACTCGAGCTCACTACCTTGATTTCCCAGTGAGTCTCAGAGCCCCCTGCATTTGCTACTTATCCTAAGCTGGGCTATGATGTTCTGCTGCTGAAAGTTGTCACTTGTTGTCAATTAGAGTATTTTTGCCACCTGGGTCCAGATAGAGGGCCTGATCCGGGAAAATACAAAAACTTCCCGTTGACTCCCCGGGGCACTACAGGCAGGGTGTGTTTGCAGGAAGGCGGGCTGGGGCTGCCCTGCCTTCTGAGGGGCTCTGCGCCTCGCTGCCCAGGCACAGCCCGGTCTGCTCCCCCAGCCCTGCTCAGCACCAGCAGTGGCAGGATCCCGACTCCCTTTGGGGGGATAGCCCTTATTTTGGACCCCAGTGTTCTCCTCTCTTTGTTAGTACAACCCTCTGCTCTGGGTAGCGTAACCCATTTCCCCAGATCCGTACTGAGCAGCAGTGAAGCAATCGCTCATCTCTCTAAATAAATTTGGAGCCAAAGTCTGTGGGACACAAACCCCTTTCAGGGAGGCTCTGGCTAAGAAAGGACATGCCTTCACATCTCAATTGCTCCGTGCAAAACCGGCTTGTGCTTCACCTGACTAATTCCCTGCCTGTGCCAAGGTGGCTGTGCTGGAGCTGCACCCTTTTTTCCATCAGGGCAGGGAGCACTTCCACTCCCTTTCCCTGGGCACTGGGTACCTCCCGTGTGCCAGCCATGGGCAGGTGGAGATTTCCTGCAGGGCTGTGCATAGCCAGCTGGGACAACCTTTTGGAGACCCCGGGATGCTCCTGCTGGATCTCCCTTCCCATGTGCTGTGGAAGCACCTCGGTGCGGGTGCCACCCTACCCAAGCTAGGTGAAGATGCAGGCTTGCTTGTGAGATGGAGAAAGTATCAGCCCAGCCCCAAACGTGGCAAGCAGGCCACGAAGGGGTTAACCCTTCTCCTGAAATACCACTTCCCTGGCGCTGCAGTGTCCTTCCACCCCTGCCCCTGGGGACCTGCATGTCTTTTCCCCGTCTGTGTCTATTCCTCCTTGTGCGGTGGGGGGAGGGCAGTGGACAGTGGTGGCGGAGAGATTCAGGGTCAATCTCGGGCGAGGGTTTTGCAGGGAGGCTGCTCTCACTCGCTCGGCAGCCTCGGCGGCAGGCGGAGGCTGCCACAGCTTGGGAAGCAAAGCAGAGCCCGAGGCAGATCTGCATTAGAAGCGGTGGCTGAGCTGCTTCGGCCAAGCCCTGCAGGCTCCCCAGCCCTGGAAGCCCCCAGAAACCTGGAGCTGGAGGCAGAGGACAAAGCAGGCGCTCGCTGCCCAAGGCTGAGGAGAGCAACTACGGAGAGCATGGCCCCTGTGGCACCCCTGGAGTCTGGAGGAGCAGGATTGGGTTTGTCCCTAACAGCAATGCGGTATCTCATCCGGATGTCGGTGGGCGAGAGGCGGAGGAGGCTGGTGATGGATATTATTAGAATGGTAATTAGGCCCCGGGAGTAGAGATCCCAGGGAAGGAGGGAAGGGAAATCATCAACTGTTATTGCACTGGCTCGAAGCTGTGAGAGTTTCGGTGCTATAGAGAGTTTGAGAAGAGACAGGAGGGAGGGGAAGGCTGTTCGACTTGCAAATCAAAGGAGGCAGGTCGGGATTCTTGGCACTAACGAGGTAGCACATTCTCATACGGCAGGGGGCTGTACCCAGAGAGCCAGAGCAACCCATGCGAAGGAAGTGGGTCTAAAATGGTGCAGGGATCTCGTGTTGGATCTAACAGCTGTGGATCCTTGCAAAGGTCAGGGTTCAGGCACTTCAGACTTTGTGGGTGGATTTGTAGCAGGCAGTAGGATGCTCGTGTGCATGCATTTGTCCATGCGGGAGGTTACCCCCTCTCCATTGGCCCAGACAGACAACAAGAAGCATTCTCAGCAACTGCTCAAGAAACTCGAATTCTGGGGCATATCTGCATCTGGTAGCACAGCCTCGAAAGCCGCTGGCCCCCAGCTGCTGAGCTACCATGAAACCTCCACATGCGTTCCCACTGGGACAGAGTTTGGGACCTTCAGTGTTGTGGTGACAACTCTTTCCATCGCCTGTAGCAATACAAGTGCAGGATGTGGCGTCCTTCAGCTGGAGAGGAGGAATCTTCTCCCTAAACCTGGTTTGCTTATCTTGTGGTGACCTGCCTGTTAGTTTTGAGATCCCACTTGTCTTCCTGCTCAGTACAGTGATATGACATCAGATACGGCCAAATCTACCTCAGCCCTGTCTGTGTTGATTTTTTGTTCTCCATTCTTTCCAAGCCAGGTCATTCAAAATATTTTCCACACTTCCTGCAACCTGACAGTCTGTAGTCTTGAAAAATCCCTATGCTTGCGTGACAAATATGTTGGTGACTTTGTTAATCAAAAAGGGTGCTAGGGGCTGTGTAGTGATGTTTACATTTTGTACATACACATACTGAGTAAGCGTAGCTGAGATCTGTATTTCTGAAGTTGGGAAAAAGAATAAAAGCAAGAGAGAAAAGGGAGAGGGTAAAGCCTTTGCTAATCTTTGGATTACAGCTTGGCTTGGCAGGTTACATTCTTTTTAATTTCAATTTTGAGGAGTAGCACTGTAAGGATCCGAGTTGTGTGTGTGTCTGTGTGTGACTTCAGTTTCAAGGGGTCACTTCAGTGAGCAGCAGGAGTGATTTGGCGTGTGTGTGTGCGTTTGCCTGTGTGTGTAAAGGCGTGGGGACATGGGTGCACATGTGTGTCTGTGTCTCTCTGCCCTCTCCTGGTAAAACTCATGACTGACTTGCCGTACTTGTACACATCAGCGATCAATGCCTTAAGGAAGCAGCCCTTTCGCGAGATGTGTGTGTCCTAAGCTCTGTGCTGCTAACAGGTAAGGCCATTTCTTCTTTTCTTGTAAAGAGGCAGCAGCTTTGCTCTTGAAATGGGTGTTTAACCCCTAGACACCAAACACAAGGGCTTCTGCTTGCCAACAACCACAATCATCCATCGAAGGGCTTGTGATAGTGGCCACATTTTATTCTCAAATTATTTTATTTTTTAATAAAAACTAACAAACATACATCTTTGTCTTTCTTTTCTCTGGGCTGCCAGCAAAATTCAGCCACCTATGACTCCCTAACCCTGTGCTTCTGTCTGTTTCTGCAGCACCATTAGCAGGAAGGACAGGCCAGATTCTGACCTCAGTTCCACCTCTTTACGCCTGAAGTAACGCTTTTTAAGGTGATTGATTACACCACTCCCAATGTTTGTTGGTCTAAAGGAAAACAGAAACTGTTTGTGCACTTATATTCTTCAAGGCTCCAGAACTCTGACTTCAGCATGTAAATAAATGTGATGCTTAATCCCTGAAAACATTTTTTTTACATTTTTCATACTTTGAATGTATATAAATATGTATTTTCCATCTCTCTAACACACATGGGCATTTCCTTGTTCCCAGTTCCTTTGGCTTTTTTGGGATCAGAATGACAGTGACAGATGCTGCTGTTCACTGATTAAGAGCGAATGTTGCCATGCCCAAGTACAAACGAATGTCCATTGTATGATACGACTTTCTTATAAAGCCATACTTTTGTAATTTTGGTTTCTCTTTTTTAGGGAAAAAAAAAAAATCTTCCATATAATTATGTTTGTACATTACTCGCTGCATGATTAAAGATAAAAAGATTGTAACGTGCTGGGAATAAAATATATATACATACCCTGATATAATTAGGTATATTAGCTGTGGAAATCATTTAATCTGATTGTATTACTGTAATAAACTTGCAGTATAAACTTGATGTGTCTTTTATTAGCCAGTTGGTCAAAACCACCCACCAGTACCTATTGCTTTTGCTTCGGCTCATCTTGGTGTTTGATGGTTTCATGCTGACCGCTGAGCGATTACCTCCAAAAATGGGATCTGAGGAAGAGAACATTTTCCTTCTCGGGCTTGCAATAGCTGGCTGTGCTGCCGGGGGATGACCCCAAGTGATGAGTTGAGCCCACATTTCACAGCTCTGCTGCAAGGTGGCGATGAACCAGAAGAAGGGGCTCAACAGGGGCAAATGGTAATTGGTTTTGGAGATTTTCATCTTCTAGGTTTGAGTTCAGCTCATGGCAGCTTATGACAAAGCTGTTTCCAAAGCGCCAGCAGCCTCCTTTCTCTGTCTGGTTTGTATGCCATCAACGAGCTCCTTTCCTTCCTCAGGTTTTGCTCTGTATGGAAAGATGCCCCGCTAAGGCTTCCAGCACCAACTCCAACTCCTCCTGCAGGCTCAGCTGCTGCTGAAGGTCCTCAGGCAGAAGTGCACCTCGCACCCGCTGTGCTCTCCTCAGGGTAACAAGCCACTCGCTTCTGTGCACAAACACAAACCACCCAGCTCCTGCCAAAAATAGCCACCCAAAGCACTTCAGATGATGGGTGGCTGGTTTTGATGATGATCACAGGGCTTGGACTCCACCACCAACTGTACCCACAGATGTCCTCAGTGCGCACTGGTACATACAAGCTATAAGCAAAGGAGTCGGTACCTTACCCTGTGCCTGCATAATAAGTTACTGGTTTCCTGTAAGAATGCAGAGAGGGGAATTGTTTCACTGATCTCACTTAAAGACAGCCAAGACTATCTCCTTGCCTTCATAGTGGGAGATTTAGCCCTGACTACTTCACCACAAGAATACAGCCCCCAAAGATGTGAGTTTTCTGGTTCATTTGCTTCCGCCTTTCCTGTATTTGATACTGAGAATCTGATTCGGTGTCTCTCGTGCCCTGGCAGCTCCCCTGAGGCCGGCCATCAGTGAGTGGCTGTGGTGGCTGAGGGAACCCTGGGCTGATCCATCCCTCAGAGCCGGTCTCACGCAGCTATCGGGTTTTTCACAACTGTAGTTAGTTGTAGCCCACGCACCAGCAGGCAGCAAGGGAGGTACTGAAATAGAGAAATGTAAAGGGTATATTCCCTCGTGCGGGGGAAAAAGCACTGTCAGAAGCAGATGATGCAACGACCGAAATCCTGCCCACACCTCAGTTACCTGAGTGCACCTCCCACAGTGAGTCACCCCAAACGCAGCTGATAGGTCTGGCGTGTCCCACACTAGCCCGCGGCTGGCTGTCTGGCCAGCACAGCAGCAACGCCTCCCAGCAGCACGGACTGTGCTTTAGTGCACCACCACACTCACATGATGGTGTGGATGACTCCCCGTGGCCGTCGGGATCCAGCTCCCAAGGCGCCCACAGTTGTCTCTAGCACTTGGGAAGCCGCTCCGAAGCCAAGCAGCCAGGTTTCTCTGGGGGGGACTCCCAAAGGCTGCTTCAATTGGAAAAGCAATCATAATTTTCCAGACTGGGCCCCAGTTCCAGCCCTAACAAAGCGTGTTTGTATTTTGCTATGGATCTCCTGAGAAGCAGACGTTCATTGCTAGTGGGAGAGCTTTTGATGAGTTTCATGAACACATGGAGCTGCTCCCTAGCTGTGCTCTGTACAGCAGCTATGCCCACCCACGCCATCAGATGGGCAGAGTCCTGTGCAGAGCCGGGAGGAGGAGGAATGATTATCACAGAGTTGTCAGGCTCACAAAAGAGAACCTGGGAGAAGAAAGGGAAGAAAAGGATTGTGAGAGGCAGTACAGCAAGATTCCTTCTGGGAAGCAGCTCCTACAGTTGAACAGAAATAGGGAAAATAGTGTGGAGAATCCTAAACTGCAGTACAAGCTACATGAAGCACAGAAGCACAGAAACCACACCCTGCCACTTCCTCCCGGAGCTTGGCTTCAGGGTTAAAGAGAGTGTCAGGTTCCAGCCTCAAAACTGAGGCAACATAATGTCCCTGCCACCCCCTTTCTGGCTGGCATCTAGCTCAGATGGTCTTTGTCTCATACGGGGAGAGGCTGCCATGACGTCTGGCGTAAGGCGGTACTGGCATGAGAGACACGGGTCCATCCTGCTGCTGCCTGCCTGCTCCCTGCCCCTGCCCTCAGCCGAGCAAGCCCCAGCAAATCAGGGTCATGGTGCTGTCACACCACAGCCGGTGCCACCAAAGGGGACGGGGGGGCTCTGGTAGCGGGAATGAGCCAGCAGGGAGGGGGCATTACTCCTTTCCAAGGCTGCTTTTCACTTCGGCAGCAGAAGATCTTGTCCTTTGATGCAAAATTAACAGGGGAGATCTCCAGTAGCGCTGAACCACACCACACCCCCCCCATGCTGTACATTGTGTGCGCATAAGAAATACCTTACCTGTCTCCTTAGAGCAGACTTGGTAAGCTTATGACAGTGAAGGCTTCTGAAATGGGAGAAGATGAGGCTGACAAGCGTTAGAAAAGGAATTAATCATTAGAGCTGACTGGAAATTGATGTTTCTATTCCACCAAAAAAAGAGACAATATTGCAAAACACGCTTCCATTCTGATTCCGAATGAGAACTCAAAATACCAAACTTGCTATGGATTCAGTTTTACAAAGAAGAAACCCGATCCAGATCTTAAAGAATAGCAAGATTCGGATAATGTTGTAATATTTTGCTTTTTATTTTTAATGTTTTATCATAGATTATAATGCTAAAGCACTACAAAATAGTGAAAATAGCATGCATTTAAATCCCTCAATAGCAGCACAATTAAAAAAAACAACCCAAAAGACTAAGTCAATTTTTTTTTTTTATCAAAGCAAACTATTCTGATAGCTGAAAAGTCTCTGTTCAGATTTTCTTCTAGCAGAAATTTTGTCCCAACAGGAACATAAACCCCATGCTGCTGGGCCCACCCAGCCACCACACTCCACTTTCTGCAGTGTGTTCCCTGCTTGCTCCCTCAGTACCCACAGCTGTCGGGCTGGGGATGTCGGGCTGGCGATCCTTGCCCGGTCCGTTAGTATTCATCTGTTGACGAGGTGTCCCAAATCCATCTAATTCTTTTTTGAGCCAGTTGGTACAGTCACATCCACAACACCCTCTGGCAGCACGTGGCATTTACCTGCACCAAAGCTCATCTGCCACTTCTTTGCCCGCTCAGTTTAGTGCAGTCCTTCAGGCATCTTTTGCGATCTGTGTGGTGTTTGCATACTTGAAAAAGTCCAGTACCACTCTGCAAGCACAGAGATTTCACTGTTCACTCCTTTCCCCAGTCATTGGTTATATATTAAACAAAACCAGTTCCAGCACCGATCGCTGGGGGACCCCACTGCTGGCTCTTCTCAGCGCTGACCACTAAATCCCACCCTTTGCCATGCTATAACCCCCTTTCGCTCCATGAAATAACTCCTGCGATCCCATAGCAGCTTAATTTCTCTAATAATCTTTGTTGTGTAACCTTGCCAACAGCTTTTTGAGAATCCAAATACATTATGTTCACTGGATCTCTCCTTTATCCTCTATCCTTTTAAGTCAGAGAAGTCATTTACAAACAATTCAATTTTTATCAAAGTACATTTTGCAATAAAACCCGTTCTGACAGGAGACATCAGAAAAAAAAGCAGCGTCCCTCAGAAGGACCTAAAGATTTTTATGAACCGTGCAAAGTCTGCTTACAGAAGTATCTCCCCCAGTGTGGAATTGTTGCCCCATGTGGGATGGAAGTTGGTAGAACAGCCCAATACCTCACCCTGGTACTTCCCGACCAGTTGTCCTTTCCACTGAACACTTGAAAAGTTAGATTTTAGGCTTGTAAAATATAGCAGTGCATATGCAGACCTGAAATCCTTATTCTATATACACCTGTCTCTGGTACTGGGACAAATACAGGTTGGACTGCCTTTTCCACTTCCATCTCTCTTTACTGACCTCATCCCAAAACCTTCTGAAGAACATTATTCCATTATGTGTACATGATATCCAAAATAATTAGGCTCAGTTAATGTAAGAAGTACTTACAGGGTCTCTCTCAATGACTGCCCCTCTGGAGCAACTCCCATCACAGTGTAAAGCCCACTGTCTTGAGATTGCAGGGGAAATACAGACGAGATCTTTAAAAAGTCTCTTCTGATTTTGAGGCTTTGCCTGAAGCCAAAAATGAGCAACGATAGGACAAGAATCTGTTCTTCTGCCTGGAAGGTGTTAGGCAGTGACACTGTAAGGAGTCTCTTCTGAGTTTAGAGATCTTAGAGAGACGCTATTTTCAGCTGTGATGCATATATTTTCAGACGCTAAACCTCTCACCGGCATAGCTGGTTGCTTGATCAAATGTTTTTTATGGGAGTCCTTCTGTGTGTAGAACTGAGTTTCAGTGATAACTACAGGCTTTGGCTTACTTCTGTACCAGCCGGCAGAGCCTGTATGGTGACAGACAGAGATAAAATTACATTCCATGCATAATTTGGGATTTAATGGAGGGAACACAAAAACGATAGGAAGAAAGAGCTCTGCCTAAATTAAATTTCTGCTTAAAGGTGTGTTCCCTAAGCACTCAGAAATCCACATGCTTACTTAGACCACCTCACTCAGATCTGGTGAGCTTCAGGAAGGTGTAAGCTACAGTAAGTAACCCAAATTTGCTATCAGGGAGGTGGAAGGTAGCTTTTCCACAAAATTGCCTATCTCTCCTTTTGCAGAATTACCAGGTTCTAGAAGCAGATTTGTGCTTTGTGTTCTTTGGAAAACAGGAACCAGGTTTCAAAAGGTCTCAGTTTTAACCCAACACACATCATCATCATCCCTTCAAGTATAAAACATCAACTGAATTACAAGGTCCAAACCTAAACCCGTCCATGGCCATTCTTAGCCCTCTTTTGCCAACATTTAGAGCTGGGGAGCCCCTTCCGTCCTGGCCTGAGCCTTTGCCCCCATTACCTTGCAGGGAATGAACACCCAAATTTAAAGCTCTAATAATTACTGCACGTGATATACAGTATACAGCATGAAAGCGCATGAAAGCACCGTGGTTGATGAGAAAGAGGAGAACCTGCACGAGTCTTCCTTCTTTTTCTCACTCTTTCTTTTGCCCTTTGGGTAAAATGACGCTGCCTCAGCCAGGCAGGAGTCCAGGAGTAACGCTGGGGACAAACAATGTCCCAGTTCGGTGCTGGTGCCAGCTTGCCAGGTTCTGGTGTCGCCACCAAGCCTCCACACTGGACCTGTCAGTGCATCTGCTCTGAGGTTCAGGAAGGCAAATCCTTGCCTTCAGGAAGATCAAGTCAGACTATAAATAGGCGACTGCAGCTTTAGTTTGTAGTAGCTACTGCTTTTATTCTCCGTCTGAACCTTTATACCATCCTCAATAAAATCTAAAAACTGTTGAACCTGGGAGAGCTGCTAATGAATATGCTCTCACCGGCTAAAAGCAAGAAAAAAAGAGTGCATTTTAAAATGAAAGCCCCACGTTTAAGTTTTACATTTCAAATGCTTTAAGTGTTTTTTTCTTCTTCTTTTATTCCCACAGCGTGTCCTGAAAGGTCAATTTTGTTCACATATTGTTTGATTCGCTACACGGCTCCCCGCATTTTCGCCGGCCGGCCCTCAAATCGCCACCGCTTTGAAGTGGTTCCATCTAGACATTTTCATCATCAGTACCGCAAGAGCCCTGTGGGGCTTTTGAACTCAAATGCCACCTTTTATCAGAAGAGAAAATAAAGATTGTAACTCATAAAACGGACGAAACTCAGCTGGGCAAGGCAGGATGAAAATAAAAGGGGATTATGAACAACCCTCCCTTCCCCCAGGCTGCCAGAGCTGCGGCACATGAAGAAAACAATTCTTACACCTGCTACCGATGATCATTTCCACGCACTGCAAACGCTTGTGGGTTTGGGGTTGTATTTTTTTTATTATTATTATTATTTTCCAGAGCAAAACCGAGCGTCCCGGCAAGGCCCTCAGCCCCGCCTCCGCCGGCGAGGGGCCGCCGCGCCGCTCCCGGCCGCAAGATGGCGCCGCGCCCCTTCTGGCGGGAAGCGCGGCCGGCGCCCGCCCTGAGGGGAGAGCGGCGGGGCGCTGAGGGGAGCCCGCTGCCGTCGCCCTGCTGCTGACAACGCTTTCGGACGCAGCGTCCAAACCAAATCCAAAGGAGCAAAAGCAGTCACAGGAAGGCGGTGCAGGCGCCTGTACTGCCCGCCACCGAAGATGTGGGGTTTATTCCAAGCAACAGAAGGGCCTACCCAAGAAGTTCAGCCCTGGGGCTGTTCGCTAAACACAGAGCGGTAAACAGAAGGAAATTGTTTTGCGCTGGGTTTTGTGGGGGTCGCCGGACAGGGATGAGGTTCAGCCCTGAGGAGCGGGCAGACATTTCCCGCCCTCCCGCCTTCCCTGTCTCCGAGGGGCAGGAGAAGCTGTGGTGGCTGAAGCTGGCGGTGCGCAGGTGAGAGGCGCTGTATTTATATTTAGCAAAGCGTGTAAAATCCAGGCATCTGAGGCAGCCCCGCTGATGCACTACTCCTGCACATCCCCCCCCCCCCCAAACCAACAAAACCTCATTAAACAGAGGAGTCGGAGGTGGTGGAGCTGCAGGAGCCGCCATTTTCCCCTTTCTGAAGAGGAGGCGGGTGAGGCTGGCGTGGGAGGACACGGAGGAAGGCATTTCCACTGCAGCCTGCCCGTGAGCGCGGTCGTCTCCTGCAAAGAGAGCAAAGGGTTGCTGAGGGGGTTGATACCTATCAGGAGCAAGGAAAGGTACTGCCAAAGATATCTTCAGCTGTGTTTCTGGCACAAATCTCAAATCGCTCCCCAAAAAGCAGGCCTGATAGCCTAAAGTCTCTGCTAACAAAAATCAGTATAGCTTTCTGGAGCTATCGCCCCCTTATCTGAGGGTTCTGTCCCTTTATTTTCAGTCCTCTCTGCCTCAAGGCTAATCAGCAGAGCGTGCAAACCAATAACAAATAGGTTAAGAATCAGCTTTATATGCAAAGCCTAAAATAAAACATCTGTATATATCCCAGAAGCCTTCACAACCTCCTGTTTTATTAGTATCTCTGAAATAACTTTTCTTTCCTGACTCTAATTCTAGCCAGAAGCTCTCAGATAATCCTTGTAGGACTGTTATGTGTATTTCCAATTAAGCAATTTATAAGCACTGGCTGCGAGGAGCTTTTTGTTCTTAAGGAAATTATTTCTTCATTAAGCGTAAAACAAGTCTTTTTTTATCCCTCCTTTATCTGAAAGCCCTTGTGCCCCCTTCACGTATGGTTTAAGTATTGAACTATGTAGAAGGAGATTAATCATCTTGTATCCCAACAAGCAGGCGAGACATGGCAGCTGGGTCAGCTGCACTGGGAATAGGCTTTTCAGTGTTTGTTTTCAGAGAGAAGTAAAAGTCAGACAGACAGACAATTACTTTCAAGCTACTGCCTTTGCCAGAGGCAACCCACACAATCACGAGCCCTTCTGGAGTCTGAGTCATGAAGAACTGCTGCAGAAAAAAATGAAGACAGTCAAGAGGAAAAAAAAAATCCCATTCATACCCAGCTAATGAGTAGAAGTTCCAAATTGCCTCTTGTTTTCCAGGCTGTGTACCTTAATTAGATGAATCACAGAACACTGAGGGTGGAAAACACAGGCCGGAGAGCTCATAAGAGTCCACTTCATTCTTGTACACTAGGAGCATTATCCACCTCCCCGCCAGGAAAGAATGTCCCTCCATTTTCTCAGAAATAAAGACTTCTGGCATGAGGTATGGACTAGCATGGAAAATGAAGACCAGAAATGATGTATGATTGACTAGAGCTAGTAGTGCAAGCAATTTATTCCTAGCCTTCTCCCCAAATCCAACTATTTACACTTTATGTAAAGGCACTCACCATCCCACTTTCTGGTCAAGGTCAGGCCCATAACAGAACAGATGAGTTGTACTGAGCAGCAACACGAGGGACCAACTTCAAAGTGATGGCCTACCTGCTAGCGTTAGGAATTGACTCATCAGAAAGCCTTCTGATGTGATAACAGGAAGACATTATGAGCCTTGGGCATTTTTGGTGCTCTGAGAAGAAACCCCATGTTAGTGTAATGAGTAAGCTGCATTCCCTTCATCTTCCTCTAAACCGGACAGCCTAAAAATGGGACAGTTCCTGAATGTTTATGATTGATACCTGGTATCAGTTTACAGTAACAAGACATGGAAGAACTGGTAACAGAAAACATAATTAGTACAGTTAGTAAACAGCTAACGTATAGAAGCAGATAAGAGAGCAACACATCGTATAATGTAAGCCTATAATGATGCACAGGGTCAGTGGAAAATGTATAATGTATTCCAGTGGAAACGGCAGCCCCATGTGGTTCTCCCAGGAATGGGTGTGTAAAATGGCTGATGGTAATGGAGCTGGTAGTGGTGTGTTCGACCGTATAGTTCAACATGGACATTATATAGCTCAGTGAAGAGATGGTGAGTTCAGAATGAACTCAAAACCTTGAGGGTTTTTTTCTCTGTATATCATGCCATGCTCAGTAACACCATTTATCCTTTCCCTTTCTGTTACTGAGTGGATTTTTTTTTTTAGCAGCACAAGGAAGAAATTCATGGCTGTAGCTCCCTCAGCAAGCCCAATGGCATGGGGTATTTTGGTTATTCTGGTTTTATGATGTCTGCCTCTGTTGTAAATGAAGTAGATTTTGAAGAGGGATTTGAAGGAAGATGGGGTAATATGTCTCATTGCGCATGGCTCCTCGGCCAGAGACAGCTGGACTGGCAAATGGGGAGTCACTGATCTGCCAGTCAAAAATAAAGAAGTCACTTATGTCCTGACAGTGTGAGAGAAAGGAAGAGGATAGAGAGACAAGTCATACTTGGTGCTCAGAGTCAGCGCTGTTGTCAGAATGGAGGAGAGAACAGCAAAGTGAATGTCAGAAACAGACAAGCATGTTCATAAAGGGACTGTGGAAAGTAGAGAGGTGTAGAAAATAATGCTGTGGTGGGAAATCGAGGATGAGGAAGGAAAAGTGAGTGTCAATAATACTATTGTTATGCAGGGCACGAGGTTGATCTGGAAGCTGTGCTTTGGGTTGGTTGTTGTGTCAGAGAGCCCAGAATGGGGGGAGATAACGTCAGGCAGGAGGTCAGGTAAAAGTGGTCAAGAGCATGATCTGTCCTGAGTCTTAGAAACATTGCAGAAGAAGTATCATTGGTTTTTAGGTATAGCCTAATGTGCAGTAGACTATAGAGAACAACCAGAGCTGTCTGGGCACTTATCTGAAGGGACATGGCAGCATCTTAGTTATAAAAAATAAAGACAACAAGAGGAGACAGTCAGAGAGAAAGATCAGGATTTAATTTGCTCAGTGTTCAGTCAGCAAGAGACGTGGGGGTGGCAATATTGCCAAAGCAAAGCTGAGGTGAGGGAAATAGATTAGAAGCGGTGAGTCAGATGTGTGAGCTCACAGTTGCACAGCTGGTATTTGAAGCTGCAGGAAGAGCGAGGATCATATGAAGCTCCATGGGGGCATTCCTTTCTGAGTTTTACAGTTCAGGTCCCGTCAGAACACACACAGTTCAATAACCCTTAGTCATCACAAACCTGCAAGAGCTCGTCAGAGGCAGAGAAGAGAAAGGGAGAGCAGTGGCCAGATATAGAGCTGCAGGAATATTCCTTGGATAGAAGTAGGAATTTGAGAGAAAATCCCTCTCAAATTTAGATCGTCGCTGAAGACTTCACCTCTTGGGGGAGTCTTTTGTGCGTAAAGGTTTAGGACACGTGCGTCAGCCATTGTAAAGTCTCTGTTGTAGCCAATCCAAGCAGTACCTAACTGGATGATGCATAACAACACATGGACCATGGAGGCACTAGTCATATTTCTGTCTATAATTGCACTCATTAAAATAATTTTGTTTAAACAGCTTATCTTTGTTTGCTTTCCAGCAATACCACTGAAATCTCTTGTGGTATCCAAATGTATTTTTCTCCCCTTACTCAAGTTTTTGTGAAATGGGAACTGCTTTGTGACATCTCCTGATTTTTACCTACCTGCCTTAGTGACTGTGATACCAACATGCTCCTCTATTGCTCTGGAGACTAGCTTTACATGCACTGTTTCATCTAGTCCTTAATTCTTCCACTGGGGCACTAAATCTGGACTAAGCTGAAATACTAGGACAATAATTCTTAATCCACTGTGGAACATTAACCGAGTGTTAAGACAGCGATTTGCTGTATATTATGAACGTGGCTCCATTTCGTTTCCTCTCTGGAGATGCTGATTCACTGATGGAGTGATGTTCTTCCAGGCAGGAAAAGATTAAATAGAGACAACAGACTCAGAAGTAATAAATAAGGCTGTAGAACAAAACTGCCTGATATTATATTATTTTAGAAGCCGTATATAATCATGTCATCAGAGATGTGTTGTGATGCACACACGCAGGGGAGCAGAGTTAAGGTGGTGCCTCTAATCTTGTACTGTGCTAGTTCGTGAGGTTACAGAGTTTACAAGTGTATATTTTACATTGCATCCATCCAGCACTGTGAAGGAGGTTTGCGTCTATTTAGGTACAGCACGTGTCTCCTTTTGGTTCTCTCCTAACCCCATCACAGTCAAAGTGTTCTTCAAAGGAATGCTATTTTCCCTGCTTCCCAAATGCGAAACTGAGGAGGTGCTGGAGAAGAGGCAGGTCCTTTACTCCCCGAAAGCAACAGAAGAGGCAGTAGAAAGCAACCATGTTTCCTGGACCCTGCTCCTGTACGCAGTTTGTGGTCACACTCTCTCCTTATTAGTGCGCTACTGCAGAAAGGCTACATGGCGGAAACTCTGAAGACAAGTTTGGACAGTGCTTCTCTAATACATAGGAGCACAAGCTGGGATCACAGGCAGCCGGTCAGAGGATTGTCACATCACCCTATCTGGAGGGGCCATCTTCAAAAACAGCAGCAATTGATCAAAGCCAAGGCTGTTGCTCTTTTCTTCATTTTGTGAACCTCCAGCCCAGAAATCAGCTGGGCTGATACTGTCATCCTGGCTGCTGGTTCTGGGAGCTTACCAGATCACTATTCCTCAAGCTTGGGAAAGGCAGCACATTGGGAATATTGAGCATAGGCAGAAGGACGGGAGTCACTGGGCTCTGTTTCTGCCGTTGCAGGGTTAATGGCCAAATGGCACACATTTCAGCAGTCCTTTGAGTGCACTAATCTACTCCAGAACCAAAAATTGATCCATGTGAATTGTGCAAATCAGGCAGTTGTAAAGGTTGTAATTCTCCTCTGAGTGGATCAGGTGCAGAAGAGAGTCTGAGGTTGCTTGTTCATTACAGGAAGCGCCATTTGCTGTAGGACTTAGTGCTTGCCTCTTCTATCCTGGGCAAATGAATGTCAGAAAACTGATCGGTGACTGCTATCAGGTTAGGAGTGGGTTTGGGTCTCTGAGTTTTCTGTATGTGCAGAACTCCACAAAAGCCCTCTGCCTGTGTCTGGGAACTACAATCCATTCCACCTAATCCAGGCTTTTAACTTGCTGAAGAGGAGTGAAGAGAGGGTTTGGTCTTTGTTTCAGGGAGGCAGAATGCCCCATTTGTTTTTGAGAGCTGTGAGAGATCGATCCTCCAAGACATGCTCTGGAAGTGACCCTGCTCTTTCCTGCAGGTGAGGGTGCTCTTCCAGGCACAGATCATGTGTCTGTAATGCGCACCTCTTCTTTTTATCTGTAGGAAGGGCTGGATGCCTGTGCTGGTGGCTCACAATGTTAGCCAATCTCACTTCATGCTTTGGGGAACTTCAGTGTTTCACAGCAGGGTCGTAGTTGACATTCTTAGCACATTTTTTTCATTTCTTTTCCCGGGCATAGCAATTGATATTCCACACAGTGCTGCCTCATTTCTGGTCAGGCTGTTCTTTACAGTTTATTTTTAAGGTTCCCCCCCCCCCCCNCTTTTGCATAATTGCTCCTCAAGATTTGCATTTCAACACAGAATTTGGGGCTGGCTTCAGGCTCATGTCACCTCCCTACAAGGTTAATGTACACAGCTAACTTAATTGAATGATCTAAACACAGGAATAAGCTTTTGCTTCTATTCTCAGAACAGCATCTTTCTTGACCACTTTTTTTTTTTTTTTTTACTAATTCTGTTTCTTCTGCAGTAGGTCTTAAAACTCACCTCCTAATTGAAGTGGGCTGCAATATCTGTTGTAAGAATTTTTTGGAGTATTTTTCTAAGTGCTTGTCAGATTTCTCAAGTTTTGCACCCTTGAGGTAGACCTGGATGNTAGTGATAGGTTTGTTTATCTTCCTCCTTACAGATTCCCAAGGCTTCAACATGACCTACGATATTGCATTCAAAGAGAAAGGATGACAGACTGAACCATATTTGCTTTCCAAAATCTAGCTTTAAAATTTCCTTCTGGACTGGAACTCCCTGATTTTAATTCATTTCTAGAGGTACTGATTTAAGTATTTTCTTCACTTCTCTCCCTAGATAAATGATTTTTTTTTCTTTGAGGATTATCTGTTTGTAAATGATGTTCTGCCTACACATTCCCTTTGCTTCAGATCATTTTAGAATTCTCCTATTTCTAACTGTTGCTCCCATTATGATGCTTGGAGTCTTGCACACAATTTAAAAACATCTTCTGTC
Organism: Rhinoptilus africanus; assembly: GCA_013400135.1. NCBI lineage: Eukaryota > Metazoa > Chordata > Aves > Charadriiformes > Glareolidae > Rhinoptilus > Rhinoptilus africanus. Next base: position 676,937 of record VXBO01011204.1, read on the forward strand.
GTTCTTACCTTTGCAGCTGTTACTTTGCCCCGTTAGTTCTTTCTAATCTTTCCTCACTACCTCCAAAAGCTCTTTTTTTTTTTGATTTGGCAGATAATGTTCCTCAGGTTCAACCTCTTGTGATCGTATCTGCCCCTATCTGCCAGCACCCATAACCCTTTTTCCTTATAAATAGTTCCTTGCACTTTGCCAAGATGTCATAATAAGAACAAAGTAGGAAAAAAGTCAGATGCTAATGACATTTATTGAATTCTGCAAGTAATGATCCTTGGCTTCATCTCCTGACAAAATGTGCTTGATACGCTATCTTTTTGGTCCCTTGCTATGGGTATAAAAATGACCTTCCTCCTTATTCTTTTTCTGTAATTTTAAAAACTCTTGTTCCAAATAGGTAGTTTAACTGCCTTACTTAGCAAGTTTAACAACCTGAGTATCACTGGCCTATTTCTTTGATGATAAATGGAAGGGGAAGTAAGTGAGGAGCAAGCTCCTGTCACACCATCTCCCTGGGTGATCACAGTCATTTTTTGGAGTTATGATCCTGTTTGAATCTCTCTCTACTAGCAAACAAACTGGCAAGGTAGTAAACAAACTACTAGTAAACAAACAAAGTGGTAAACAAACTAGTAAACTCCTGGCACGGCACGGCTAAACTCACGCAGACTCCGAAACAAGGGAGCTGCATCCAGACTGCCTATTGGGAACAATCTGTAGCCTTTGTCAGCCCCCAGACCACATGCAGGCATTGTCTGGAAGAGTGTTCGCTGACCCAGACCAGACCCGTCCTGGAGCTGTGCTAGCAGTTTAACAGCATAGAGACTCCTTGTTCCCAGCCTATGTCCAGGCCTAGGTTTTACACCCCTTGGGTAACTGTGCTTTGTTCCTTAATTTTTTTCTGCTGTAACTGTTGGAGTCAAGAAATAGGTTCAAGATGCCTCTCCTGTGCTTCATGCTCCGGGACTGAGGGTATGGGGAATGTTTCCATTACTGCAATGAGATCTGATTAGGTTCTATGGTACTGTGATAGTGGGCAGGCGTTGCAGAGGTATCTGAAATGTTTTATAACACTTTCTTTCTAGGCACCCTTTCTCCACAGCTCATGTCAGCCAGAATTTGGAAAATTTTATCTCAGATTTTTCATCCGCACATAAAAATGAAAGTATGGCAAATATGTTGACCTGGTTAAAAGCTCACAATACTTTGACTTGGAAGTCTTACTTCTTTCAGGCTTTATGGGAAAAGGCATCTTTGGTATCAAGTAAGCCCCTTCTGCTATCTCTAGGAAAATGCGAATTGGCCAAATCATAAACTCCGACCAATTTTCATTTGGACACCCTCAGCAGAAGCTTGTTAGAATTTGGCAGCTGAATTCCTGGCTGGTGACATCTGCAGCAAGCATTCTCCAGTCCTCCACCTTCAGCCTGCCAGCTCATTTGCCTGTGTGCAGCTCCATGCTGCAACTCAGCTGGCGGCTTCTTCATTGAAGGGCAGAGCGCCGCAGGGTGAGGAGAGGGGAGCAGGGTCAGCAGGCAGGTAAAGCAAATAAAAAGGGGAAAAGTTGGAAACTGTACTAGGACTTGATATTATCAGAAGGAAGGAGCTGTAAGGAAGAAGAATAAGCAGGGAGAAAGCAGAACCAGCATTTGTACAGCCCTACGTCTGTTCTTTCTCATCCAGCATTGAAACAATCCAAAGCTTTCTTGAGTCTCCATGTTTCTTTGTTTGTTGGAAGTGTCTATATTATCTGGCGATGAAGTATGCGTCCTACATCCCTCAAGTTTGTTGATTGAGTTTCTCCCTCATGCAGCTGATCCCCATGGATGATAACAGATGTCTACTGCTACCAATTACTTATTAGCACATGTGGTAAAGATCTGCACTGGAGACCTAAAAGGTTTCAGTTCCATTTGGAGGTCACGAGGGTTTCCTATAATGTCATTTATTTTCAGTTAACATGGCAAGTGACTTGATAATTCCAATGAATTACTAAGTACTTCAAGTAAACCTGGCTGGAAATACGAATTTCTGTCCAGCTGAAAATTTTAACAATTGCCATTTCACTTGAGACAAAATAGAAAAAAAAAAGTTACTGTGGTTTTGTGGAACAACGTTAAGGCAAAATGCCCTTCTCTGTGAGCTATGTCTTCAAAGGGTTAATGAGCATGAAGAAAATGAGGTGATCAAAGATTTTATGGAAGGATGACTTTGATCTTCTAGATGGCGTAAGGCAGGGCTTAATCCAAAATTAACATACTGTATGGGTTAATTAAAGGAAACAAATGTGAGAAAGATAGTTCTACTCTTGAACAGTTCATTTAGCTTATCTTTAATGCAAATTGTCAATGCAATTCCTGTCATGAAAATAAATCTCATTAAAAATACATCACTTCTTCACACACATGTAAACCGAGAAAAGAATGTGCTCCTACCAGGTGAATTTGATGTTACTCAGCTGCAGAGAAAAGATAATGTGTGTTTCGTAATGAAGACGCTGTTGCTTTCTTTAGGCTTACGTTTTATGAAAAAAACCTTTCTAAAGGGTGGTGTCACTCAGTGGACTATCAGAGTCCTTAATGAACGTGGGAGAATGGAGGGCTGTAAACCTCCTTTTGACCCACAGTAGAGCAGTATGATTCTCATCCATTTCACAGGTGGGAGACCTGACTAATTGAGGAAGTTAGAAGTTCAAAAAAGTTAAAAGCTCAAAATCAATGGATGATGATTAAAGGGCAGACTTAGAACAACAAGAGCTGCAAACCCACATTACCTCTTTACCTCTGGCCTCATATTGCCAAAGGTTATATGTGTTTAGGCTTACAATCTCCTTGAGATTTTCTCTGACTTTCTGTTGAGTAAAAGTTCAGATAAAAGGAAACTGTGAAAGCAAATACCATTTGAAACTGTATAAAAATGTAAAAAACGATATTGTGCTTATAAATCATGACATCATATTATTATTATTCTCTTGGAGCAGTTTATGGAGCAGTAAAGCCAGAATTCTGCACAGAGATGAAAGTCAATATCTATCTCCATCCCTGCACCAACATTAGTCGAAAATATTGCTAGACATTGCAAGCTGGGAAGGAAAGAAGAAGAATATTAAGTAGAGGCTTTTTTCCATATTATAGTCCCAGGTTGCAAAACAAACAAGTATATAGTCCTTTTTTGTATGTTTACAGAACTTCCTTTCCACAGAGCAATAAAGAAGTAGAGATTCCTAAACATTTGGGAGGACAAAGTCTGACAACTGCAACATCGGAGATACCTCTAGAGGCAGTGCTCTCCCTCCCCTTTAAGGTGAGAAACTCTAATAAACCACATTTTTATGGGAAGCGGGCATAGAAAGAATTCTAATGATAGTTTCATTGTATTACAAAATGCACGCAGAGAGCACAGTGTAAGGTCAGCAAAGCTTTACTTTCATATTTATGATCCAAAAGTTATTGTCTATATCTCCATTCATTCTGCATATACTTTCCAGGGCTAGGTTGAAGCTTGATCATTTTAGTCCCATGGCCCGAAAGGGAGCAAGATACGAAGTAGGCTCTTTAGCATATTAATTTCTGTTCGGTATCTGGAACAGCCAGGAGGTGGCAGAGCAAGTCTGGATTACCAAAACTGAATCTCAGGCTCTAGGTATTTTCCAGTCTTGATGCTATGGAAAGATGGTGAGTTGCTGCAGTTCTCCCATTTGCACCGTTTAGAGGCAACTGCCTGCACACCACTCACAATGTTTGCAAGGCTATTAAGAGGGTCCCAGCAAGCTTGCAGAGCTCTCTAGGAAATGCTGCCTGGTCCTTTTTTTTTTTATTTATATTTTTGTACTGCTGACTCAACTCTGCTGTTCACTGGCAATTTGACCAACTCGTCCTTTCAGCGGCAATCATGAGTCTTCTGTGTATGCGTGTCCTTGCAAAAAATTGACATTTACTTTTGCCCACAGCAGCAAGCGAATGAAACCCCACCGTTACAGCAAGTGCTTGACAAGTAGCACCATGTAAATACATAGTATGTAATTCTGCATAAGTATTAATACCAGTGCCTTCTCCTTTCTCCCTTCAGTTACTCCTTAGCACTGTAAGTGACCTATACAAAAAGCAGAGAGAAACCACGTGAGAGGCCAGAGCAGATGAACAAATAGAGAGAAAAAGCAAATGGGGAGTGATAAACTTGCCAATACCAGCGGGGATGCTTTTTGTATCAGCTTGAGCTGCAGGCCATGTCTCTTAAACTGAACAGCTCTGGGGTGGGTCAGCATATGATGGGGATTGCTGGGGGGAAAACAGATGTTGTGCAGAAGTATTACCGATAATTTGGTGGTCTAAACTATCTGCTTGTGAAATTATTCTATTAAATAAGCAATCGGCTTCAGCAAAATCTGTCTTTTTCTTAAGAGCTACTGCTGCTGGTTAGTAACAGAAAAAGCAAAGTTTATTAATAGAAAGAAGCCCCAAGATCTCCTTGTGTTAGGTTTAATGGGCTGCTGCAACCCCAGGATAGATGTTCCAGCGTCCACAAAGGAAGGCATTTACTGTCCTCTGCCTCTGAAGCAGGTTTTTGTGTATCCCTTTCCCTGAGGCAGCTGTAAAAGGGGAGGTAGAAGAGGGGCAAGAGGAGAATGTAGTAAGCATTGTCTTAGGGTTTGATCACCTTTAAGAAAAGACAGGAACATTTTAGATCTTGCTGTTTTAAAAGACTCAAAAAACTGATAGATGACAATGGAAATAGAGAGAAGAAGCTTATCCAGTTAAGACTGCAAGAGGAACAGATGATGCAGAGGTTTTTGAACACAGGGTCAGACACAAAGGCAAGAGAAAACCATGCATGAGGGAGACAGGCAGCGAGGAGAGGTGAACAGAGGATACTTTGCACTGAAAGTACTGAAGTTATTATACTCTAAATTCTGCATTTATTGCCTGCCCCAAATGTCTGTTGGTTTCAAAGCAGCGATGTATGATAGAATCTGACCCTAAATGGATATAGTTGTCAAAGTCAACAATAGGAAGCACAGACAGAAAGAGATTTGATATCTTCTCTGCAATCCTGCCTCTGGTGATAGTTACTGCTAGAACTAGTCAGAGAAGGGAGCAAAACTGTATTTCTTCCAATTCCTCTGCTAACAGTTCCATTGTTTATAAATTCTAAGAGAGGACCAACTATATAGCTGGGGAGAAATCACAAAAAATATTGCTGATGCTCCCCTGGGGTTTTCCCTAACCTTCTAATGTTTTAGCCAACTGCAGATAAGATCTACGCCCTGAACACTAATGCAGGCAGTGCCCCCGAGACAGACTCATCTCTGGACAGAACTGCCTGGGTGAGAGAAGAGGTCACCTACCATGGCCTGTGTGGCCCCTGACTGCTCTCCTGACACCAGATGTAGAGATGGCATCTGCAAGACCAACTTATGTCCACAGGCAACTGAAATGAGAGCAATTAGCACAAGCAGCCACACAGGCTGTGGAGGTCTTTGTAATTTCCAATTGCTCCTGGCCAGGCTGGAGTTAAACTGACATCTACCACTGGAAGGCTAGATATCTTGTGGTCCCTTCTCTGCGTTTTGCAGACAGTTTGTGCATGTTACTGCAAGTCCTTTCACATCAAACTGAGGGCTGCAGCTGCCAGGAGGTCATGCATTGCTCTAAGCATCCAGGTCCAAACCTCTTATCTGAAACAATGGCGTTTGGATTGGAAATGCTATTTTGATTCTTCTCTTTTTTTAGTTGCCCCAGCCTTGAGGATGATGGCTTAGAATAGCTGGAATATTTAAAAACTCCGCCAAGCGCTGTGCTGACAAAACAGCAATTTGTATGTGCTCAGTACTTCTGGCTAATCTCAGCATAGGGTTCACATGCTGAATGAATCTTTTTTTCTTTCATCGTGCAACATATTGACTCGAGGTCATGCTCCACTGACACTTGCAAACAGCACCCGTCTCTGTCAGTCACAGCCGTGCTCAGCAGGAGCTTGAAAGGAATTAACTCCGTCTAATAGTCGGGACTGATGTGAAACTGTGGGAGAAGGGAATAGGGGTTAGCCTACAGAAATGGAAACACTCGTGTTTGAAATTATATCACAGTTATATAGCGTCGCAGGTATATAATTTGTGGCTTATTTTGAGAGATCTACAAACCCGAGTAGCCGTGGCAAAGCCAACTCCTTTTGTTTTGTATGGTTACAGTTAAAAATGACCAAATGATACTTTGCAGTCCTGTGAACAGAAACACAGTGCTCTGTATCACTTCACGAGAAAGAAGTGGTAACTGGATTTAGTTCAAAGCGGTAAGAAAATGGAGAGAGCAGACCAATAATACCAGCAGTAACAGCGCTTTATTTCTTAAAGGAAAATTAATTGAGCAGCAATACATAAAGGTGCTACTCACAAGAAACCGCTCATATTGCTGATGTGCAACATCACATAAATGTGAGGTTAGGAAATGTGAGAGTTAAGGTCATCTGTGCATCTTTTTTTGTCCTTTTCTTTTTCTTTCCCCTTTCATTCTAGAAGCTTCAGGAGACTTCTTCCACTGGTGCAAGACTAATTATTTTGGGATTGGGGGCAATTCCTTATCTGATTAGCAGGAACATATATAAATTAGCAGCATCTAATTCTGTGTATATATTCTCGTCCCAGAATCACCAAGTACTTTATTGAAAGTGTGATAAGGCCTAACCGCAATTGTGCTGTAGGGAAATGGTTATTTATATTTAATGTTCCAACAAACTGTGGGAGGAGCTACTGAAGATCACCACAGGCAATATTCCGACCTAAGATAGGAACTCAGTACTTTTAGCTTTTGTATGCTACTTACCGAATAATGCTTTCTCCCACTAATTAGAAAATCTGTCCAGGGCAGAAAGGTTAGGACTACTCCATTCTGAAGAAGAAAATTTGGATTCTCTAACTGTTGTTTTGCCTCCCTTTATACCCAGAATATGTTTACTAGGCTGGTTGGAAGGAACTGACCAACTCTTCTGTGTTATTAATGTTACTTATCTGCCCACAGAATTATCAAGAACTGTCTTAGAAAAATATTAAAGCTGAGTCATATACCAATAAAAGCAAACAAATTCACTCTGGCAGTTGCAACAGTGAATTCAACTTACTCTTGTTGTGCCGAGGCAGAGTGGGGCATATGGTACTGTGGTGATTTCATTTCATTTCAGAGATTCTTTTTGACATATTGTGAAGTCTAATCACATCTCAAATGGAGTTACTGGAAGAGCAAAGTCAACTTTTTCAATATACTACAAACAAGGGACACCTGTAAAGCCAGCTATGAGCATTGCTGGAAAAGTGAACGGGTGTTGTAAATGTCTACATTCAATCTGTGCAAAGACCTTTGCATCCCTAATGTGTACAGGCAAGGAAGCAGCGTTCTGCAGAGGTTGAGGCAGAGATTGTGTGGGGAGCTCCTGACTCTCTGTTTTGATCAAATGTTCAGAGTGTGAAAAGCTCAGGTGCTGCCTCAGTTTTCCTATACATTCAGCAAGATACAGCCTATTCATTGATGACAACTATGAGATTTCAAAGTGAAAATTGACATGTTAAGCAGGAGTTAGGATTGTTGTACTGATTGAAATCACAAGCAAAAAGATGATATTTTCTTTGGAGTATGCCAATTTTTAAGGCTATAGACAGCAAAAAGAATGGTGATTTTTACAGGCCAGAATGCAAACTATTGAATGGCACAGTATTACTATGGATTCTGGAAAATGGAGGTTAGCTGTTTTAGTATGAGAGCTGTACTGACTCTCTGACCATCATTAAGCGGATATTGCTCAGATGGTATGTTGTTCACAGTAATCTTGGTCTTGCTCATATCTGACTCACATCTCCTGCATTCTCATCAGGGATCTCTATTTCTTACTGTTCTGGCCTCCAAGGTACTGAGCCTCCTGTATCTTGCCATGTGTAGGAGGCCTGGGATCAAGCATCAGGGAGCAGTAGCAGTCACTGCCAGAGTTTCCTGACGTGAAGATGTCAGACAGTGCCCAGCTCTTGGGATCCAACATGGATTTTTCTGCTTCCAGCAGTTAAAGTGCACTTAAGGAGGAGGAGGGAGGAAGGAGAGGGCAGGTGGGAGCCAAAATGTGAGTCAGAAAGGTGCGAACTTGTAGTTAGAGAAGAATGGGCTTTTCAGTTCATCTTGTTCTTTTGTTTAACAGCCCCGCATCGTATTTTATGTCATCACAGGGAAACATCTAGACTTTGTGCATTAAGGTTGTCAGAAAGTGGACACTCGTGGAAGTGAACTGAGCAGGTTTTCACTAGGCAAGGTGCTTAGCAGGGATTCAGGACAAAGAGGGAATTTTTTATACTAGAATTGCATGATGGTTCACAAATGTCTCTTTGAATAGATTCAGATTGGAACCCAGTCAAAATCCCCAAGGATCCCAAGAAAGATGTCCTTCAAAGCAAGGAAGGTGTCCTTCAGAGAGCCATGATTCTCCACATAGACACAGAGTGAGTGCTGGACCGTCAAGGCTGCCTTGTTACCTCGTTATTCTTTTAATTAGGCTAACATTTGCCAAAGCATATGAAAAATTGCTTATGCCAGTGAAAACAGAATTATATGCTGAAAACTCACAGCCTATTCTTCAACTTTTGCATAAATATTTTTATTGTATATTTTTATGTTCTACATTAAAAGTGTGTCCATGGGAACATGTGCTGGTTGTGAACACTGTGCTTTCCACCAGCACCTGCTTCCTGAGCAGGCTAAATGTGGAAGCATATTTTAATGGTTGAGCTGTGCAAAGTTTATTCTCTGTTCTGCAACAGCATGGGTAAAGCAAGAAAATTTGTGTCTAGTTGAGTTGACCCAGAGTGAAACCTGACCAAGAAGCTTTAGTTTTGAGCTTTGGCTGTGTGCTGCAGGCAGACTCATTTTTTTTAACTTTTGGATAGTGAGTGTGACTGAATTTAGCCTTGAAAGATCCTGTTGGGATGAGAAATAAGAGGTTTTACATTAGAAAATGTCAAAAACAAAAGTAGTGATTTTCCCCTTTTATTTTTTTCCTTTTTGCCAATCATGAGTGATTGTCCCAAATGCTCCACTAATAGCCTGGGTTATGTCATGATACTGCAAATAAGCTCTTCGTCCCAGATTTGTGGCTCGTTGTTGAGTTAAGGTTTGGCGCGAGGATGACTCTAGAGTTGTACACCACAGACTGGAGGGAGAGGAGCTGTGGAGATCTTACACCAGCAGCAGTGTCACTACCTGTGTGGCACTGCAACCCTACAGGCAAAGGAAAAAGAAATGTCAAACCCTGGTAGCAGTGGGATAAAACTGCTAAGAAACCCTCAGCTACGGGTTGCCTTCCTGCCCAGCTTTTTGTAAAGCAAGCAGGTTTGTCTAATTAATTAGGAAAAAGTAGGTGAATTAATTGGACTTAAATCCTTGGACGATGAATGTTGTCCTAAGCTTCTGAATGTCTGTACAACAACTCTCCTTTCTACACATGATATACATAGAAATACCACATTCTCCCACTTCCAAAAGCCTTGCAGAGTTTCTGAGTCACGTTTATCCTGACAGAGCCCATGTTGTGAGCATACCTAGTTTTGGCTGTAATTAATTCTTTCAAGTCCAGCAAAAAGGCACTGCATATTTGAAGCTCCTCTCTCTTAAAAGCCTTGTTTCAGGCAGTGCTAACTCTGAGGAAGGCCTGCCTCAGCTGGGAGGCTGCCTGTGTTTGCCAGCGGGGCCACAGGCCGATCGAAGATCCACTGAGGCAGTCATTGATTGACCCAGCAGCTCCCCTCCTCAGGAAGATCTCAGTGAAGAAACTCTTTAGTCTGAGGGACAAGGTTTGAATAAGCCTTGCTGTAATGAGTGCAAAAGGAGGCTAAATTCTCCCTTTTTTTCCCACACACTTACTCATTCCATCACTTCACTTTGGATTTTACTGAAGTCATTGCATCAAACACTGGCATAACCTGGAATATGTTGGAGGGAAGCAGCTTCACTGGTAAAATGTTGTTTTCCTTCTGGGATCTTTCAGAAGTGGTCTCTTTTCCTCACCTCTCTTGAACTGGTTAATTAAACAGGCATACTGGACTACCATTCTGTGATCACTCATGCCACAGATTTTTATTACTCTTATCAATTTTAGAAGTTTTTTTTTTTTTGTGCACAGAGCTAAAGCAAGACTTCTGTAAATTGGAGGAGGACCCATTTGCAAAATCAATGTAGTAAAGAATATAAAAAGAGCAATATTGCATGCCCTTATGTAAAATAATATCTGATGTGGTTTTTGTGAATTATGGAGACATTAATTGATTGCTATTGGAGCCTGTGGTGAATCTCTGCTCTGGGCCAAGCGTCCTAGTTAGTATCACATGCCTAGCAGGGCCCTTGAGAGATGCTGTGGAGACTGATATCTTTCTGCACAGGATAGCCTCACACTATTCCTCTTCTCCAATTCCCTTCTCTCACAGCAGAATTCTTCTAGAAGGGAGAAAGATAGTTCATTCTCAGTGGTCTGGGGACTGCAAGTAAGTTTTACTGATGATACAAACAATACCTTGAACTGGTTGAAAGCCACCATTTCACATATTCATCAATTTATCATGACTGTAAGGCTATAAAGAAAACATTAGATCATGTCCCACATAGCTGCATGTTCATTACACACATAGTTATGGGGCAATTTCTTTCATGTGTGAGATCTGACATCTTTCATTGTCAGGTTGTACTTTTGTTGGGAAGGAGGTTAGAGTTGCTTCAGTTCTGATGTTTCTTGTTCATGGAAAAATGTATGTTTTATTCTGAAAGAAAGAAGAAGAATTAAAAAAGCATAGGTACTTCAATGGCCGCATCACACTCCCAAAACAGCAACAGATATTACCAAACTACAGCATACCACGATGGTAGTTCATACCAAAGGCAAAATCGATCAAATAAGTCACCAAGAACACTTTTAAAAGTGCCATGTCCTTACACCATCTGAGCTCACTAGGTGTGACAGCCCCTCTGTGACAACTGGGTGCGGCTTTGGCAATAACCTCTAGAAAAAAAATATAATGCATGGGCACTTCAGAGAACAGCACCATACAGAGGGCATTCTGGTGGAACAGAAACATTTGGAAAATGCTCCCATCGCTACCCATGGTTTCAAGTCTCTGCAGAATCCTTCTTCTCTAGTACGTGAGCTGAAAACATACTTCAAACATACCTCAGCATCTTTGCATTCATTAAGGTATTTGTGTAGAGGTAGGATCTGCACTTGAGTCTACCTTGAGGGTGTAATTGTGTGTTGCTAATGTAATGGCTAGAGCTGGTGATCCAAACGGCAGCATATGAAAGGTCAATATGCAGAACGCAAGGTTGTGCGGAGCAATTGGAGGAAAAATGGAATCTGATTTAACAGAGTAAGAAGGAAGAGGGAGGGCAAAGACAGTGAATGAGAGACTGACAAGATGACTTTTAAAAATGGGTTTTGCAGAGGTGAAAACAAAAACCTTAACTCCATCAATTATATGGAATGCACATCTTAAAAAGAAAGATAATAGATAAAGGAAGAAAGAAACGACCCCCAGAATCAGAGCCAGACATTTAACTGATGTAAGTGGATGCAGATTTCAGAGGAACTGTTCCCACATATATCATCATGGAAACATTATATGTATATCCCCATGGGTGCCCTTAAAACATCATAGTCAATAGCATGCCTTAAAAGGCAAGTCATGGTATAAAATTCTGATCTCATATACCCTAGTGAACATCCAAAAGTGCTTTCTACAAAGAGACTGCACGGCACAAATGAAAGCAGGACTTAACTCCTACCTTCATGTCATGTTTGCCACCATACTTTGCATTTTCTTATGTGCCATCTGACAAATCCGTGTGACTCTCAATTCTGCTGGCAACCAGAAAATGTCAGAACCCAGTGCAGCATTATTACCGTGATTTATTTGATTTCCCGCATAAACTTAAAAAAGTATCATATCTTAACAAAAAAAATCAGACTAATTTTGTTGCCTTGAAACTGCCTAGTGACCACTGTTGTGCTTCTATCATTGCTTTAAGGTGCTCTCATTCACTTTAACATAAAATGGCTTGGGCTTGGACCATCTTCTTTGCCGGTTCTTCCCTTGCTTCTCTGCAGATGTAAAGACTAAACGTATCATTTTGTAAAACCTCGAACTTTATCCAACAGTATTAACCCAATTACTTGTCATTGTGGATGGGACCATTACAGCTGGTATCATATACATAGTCACAAGTTAATGTATCGTGTACTCCAAATTGACTCATTTTTTTATCCTTGTAATGAGATAGAAAGGAGTGCTATGGGTCTATGACTAACAAAGGAAATAGGCAGGAAAAAGAGAAACAGAACTTTGATACTCTCTCCTTGTGCATGCTACTTCTACTGATGTAGATTTTAAACTACAAATGGCTTGAAGACCATGGTACTGTACTGATTTATGTCACTTGAAGATCTGGTCTAGTATATTATCACTTATCTCAATGTTGCCATACTCTGCTGAGGCCAGAGAAGGGCTGGCAGGGAGATGCTTTTTATGTACATGGAGTTTTGTGAAGTACAGTTTCTTCAAGTCGCAGTTTTAAGTACTGGTACATGAACCCGAACCTCAAGAGGGAATCAATTCACAGCAACTATATGGAAATTAAGATAGAGGTATCAAGCTAAATTCTTGGCATGCCTGGGTCGCATGGAAGTTGTTCCCAGAAAGTCTTTATTCTCCGCACAGTTCCAGGTGTTGCCTATTTGGGAATTTGGTCTTGGGAGAGACTGTTGCTACAGCGATCTCCAAAGGGGAATTCCAGGGAATACGGTGTGTGGGTCTGTTCAGAAGGATCCCAGGTCACCTTGGAGATCCATCATCCTGGGAGGATGGACCAGTCTGTCCATTCAGAGTCAGAGACCTGATGCTCAGGACTTACTGTATTTGCTGTATGTGCCTCGTCTGATGGTAAACCTTAATGAAGTCTGTTACTGGCCATTCCAAACACTCAGGAAAAGTGTAGATCTGTCATTTCTCTTACAAAGTTACATTTTTACGCATCAGAGCAATGTCTGACCAAAAATGTTATTTCTCTAGTGTGTCTCAGATCCACTAAGAGCTGTATTTAACCCTCCTCACTTCTAAATATCTTGACAGGTGGGGCTGCCAGAGCTGGGCTGTTTAGCTGGGCCTTAGAGGTCCTCATTTTCCCAGGGGGTATTTCTTGCATGCACTGAGATTGTCTTTGTGGATCAGAGGAAGCATGAAAAGGATTTTTCAAAACAAACAAACTAAACAAAGTCCGACTGGCCTCTTTGTCTTTTAGCTGGAAACCTTTTCTTCTAAAGGAGTCTCATCCAACAAGAGAGTAATCATAGCTGTAGTACTGAGAGCAAAACAACAAGCAATTTCCTGTACATTTGTCTTTCCCATTTTCCATAAGTGCAGATAGCTTCAATTACTTCCTTAAAGTTTGATGAGTTCCACAGCATGGCCAGTGATTAAATGCAAGAGAAATTTTTACTCCCCTCCTTGACTTCTACTTTTTGCTAACCGTTAAGGCATTCCACAGAAGCGTCGAACGTCAGTCCTAACTAATCACCTGCACAGAAACACCAGGGGAAAGGAAGAGGCAGTGGCGGGAACAGTCTGGCTGAAGTGCTGCAGATGAAAGACCTTCTGTGCGGCTGGCCTCCAAGTGCTCTGTGAAGGGGATGAGTTGAGTCATGCTCTGAACACCAGAGCATGAGTAAGAAAGCTCAGCCTCCTCTGAAGCTTGGTTTTATCGATGAGCTGACAGCATCGGCTCCTGTTGCCAGACTAGCTCCCCTGAGGCGCTCTCTGCGTGACTTCCTCTGCACTAGTCTTCTCTGCCCAAATAGGTAGTCTCAGCAGCTTGCAGCCAGGGCCAGCCGGAGCCACCTGCCATCATGACTCAGTGGCAACTGTCATGAGTCTGACATGACTAAACATCAGTGGTAATAAGACCAGAAAAGAGAGCAAAGAGTTCTGCCTCACCTTCTCATGCAGCTTTGCCATAATATAGGAATAAAGACTGACTTGATGAGCAGTGGAGGAAGAGCAGTGGTAAGTCATACGTGTGCTGGTCCCAGTTTATCTGCTGAACTCCTACTGCTGATTGAGGTACTAATTTTGAGAGGCCTATTGCTAACTGGGAAACAGGTTCAAGTGACTTGGGAATGACCATGGTATAAAATACCTTTAGAGTTGAAATTTTGAAAGGAGGTAGATTCCTGGTGAAGTACAAAGGGTATTGGTCAGTGGATGCGCTGACATTCATAGCAGATTCCAGGTTGGCTGGAGGGAGGAGGCAAACCCTGGCCCCAAAGTGTGGTCTTTTGTACCAAGCCCTGGGTGATGCTGCTCTAAACCCATTTATCTGCCCTTCTGAAAAGCACTACGAGCACCCTACTTGTGGAAACCACATCTTCTAAGCACACTGGAGGAAGCAAGCTTTGGCTCATTTGCTAATGTTTCCATTTAGAAGGTGGCATGTTTTAGTCAGAGAGCTAGCATTTCTTTAGTCAGTGTAGGAAGAAGACCATGTGTCTAGTCTGTGCTGATTTACACTGCTCTAGTACTCACTGTGACTTCTTTGTCAACAAACTCCACTGGGAAAGAATAACAAATGGAGCATGTTCAGACGGTAGTTTGGAATAACAGTGAGAAGAGATTGTAAGATTCACAAACCAAAAAGAGGGCAGCATTTCTTGAATAGCTTATGCACTTGGATTTGTTTGCTCAGTGAGCTGAGAGCAAATGTAGAGTCAGGGAAAGGTGCGGAGGCCAAACAGGCGGAGTGCCTGGGGGGTGCCAACAGGGACTGCAGCCACTCTTCCAGCTCACTTGACAGCTCTGGGGCCTTAACAAGGGGACTCCAGAGTAAGAACAGCATTGTCTACAGACCGTGAAAACTTCTCCATCTGTACCACTTCCTTGCTCTAGAGGTGAATTCTTTCTCAACAGCTCACCTAGCCACTGGCCTTTTTGCCAGCACTGTTGGCAGCAGTTGTGAGACCAGAGGACAGGGTTGTGAGACAGGAGTTTGGGCAAGGCTGTCTTTGCCACTCTGTCTCTTTTGCCAACCCCCTAATTTATAAAGTTACTCTAAATGGGAAACAGAGGAGTGCATAATGACAGTGCTACCTCTAAACCACTCCTTGCCATCTTCTGCATGGGCTTACCGAATGGGTGAGGAGGATTATTTAGATGCATTGGCAATTTTCCTTGACCTAATGACCCTATAGGAACTGCTGCAAGCCTTCAAGATTCCCTGAGCTGTATGGAACATGAGGACAACAGAAAAATGGCACATGGTCTGTCCTGGAGCTGTCTCTTCTCCAATGCATTGATTGCTTCCTTGCTACTCCTGTATGCCAAGATCTGGGCTAGGACTTTATGCAGAATGCCCACCCTCTAGAAGTTCAGCAGCACATTATGCAGATTTCTTCAAAAGAGCTTTTATTGCTCTGCTATCAGTTGTCTGGCACAGAAAGAAAATTAGGTGAATATTTACCGGCCCTGGAACATTGCTTATTTAAATGCAGTTTCAACTGAATACAAAGTTCTTCACTTCTTGGCCAAATTATTCTGCAGAGTCACTTGCTCTACAGCTGCTGCATCCTCCTGCTCCTACATGGCAGCATTTCAGCAGTATCTGGAGGGGAAGCGTCTGCCTGTCACAGCATTACACCAGGCTTTGGGATTCTCCCAAGTGGCAGTCATTATATCACTGTACGGTGATATTATTAGCGTATTTTCATCCAGCAACAGTCAATGTCAGATTGTTTCATGATGTGTTCAACAAGCATCAACGTTTCAAAAAACACCAGACAAATGTCTTTTTACTTGACCTCTTTAATGCAATGTCATAGATCATTTGCGTGTTTAACAGCTCTCAAAACATCGATGCGTGCGTGCTTACAAAATAGATATCTTCTCACTCTTTTTTTTCCTCCTTCAAGTGCCATGAGAAATTATTTAAGGAAGTTTTAATGAAATGCATCTGTCACTTATGAAGATAAATAGCCATAGTATGGCTTTCCATTACTGGAAATGGCAGAATTAAATTAGAAAATTACAATCCTCAGCATCTTCCCTGACTTGTTTTTGCATAATGTGTTAGAAAATATGCCCACATAGGCAGAATGCTGCAATACCAATGGAGCATGCCATAAAACAAGACCTCTTTTTATGGTTGTTTTGTTAGTTTGCATTGGAGAATTTTCTCCCGTGGATGATTTTTGGTCCTGTTTCTGGGCACTGAGGGCCAATTAGTAAAGAGAACTTTACTAGAGTGGCAAATAGATGAAAACCTCCCTCTCTTCCAAAACCTAAGTTCTGGACTTCACTTTATATTGTTATATGGCTCCCAAGCCAAATGGGAAGATCATGGTAGAGCATATGATACAGACTGTATAATTCCTCATATCCCATATCCTTTTCCATTACGTGGAATAAAAATAGCATTATCAGCAAAATCCTTGGGGCCACACTTTGGACAACAAGAATAAATATTGTATTCTGACTCTTAATGGACAAAAAGATGGCTATTTAAGGAAACATTTAAATGAAAGGTGGGATGGTGTGAAATTGTCTTTTCAGGTGGAATGGGCTCCTCATAGTTCCTCATTAGCAAGCTGGTCTTTTTATCCTCAGAAGCAGATTGTTGGTAATTGGTTTTGTCTTTTTAAGTGAAGAGTTAGACTCCTTAGAGTCCGGCCCAGTTAGAGTAAACCAGAATGTGATTTGCAGCCTTTAGCCTTGCTACTTCTGGAAGCCAAGAGGTAGCAATTGCAATAAGCACACAATAAGAAGTCCCTTGTGTTTC
The DNA here is from genome assembly GCA_013400135.1 of Rhinoptilus africanus. Lineage (NCBI taxonomy): Eukaryota > Metazoa > Chordata > Aves > Charadriiformes > Glareolidae > Rhinoptilus > Rhinoptilus africanus. The sequence continues at coordinate 693,766 of VXBO01011204.1, forward strand.
TCACCTGTGCTTCCAGCTGGTAATGGAGGATGCATGCAGAATACTTGTGTTCCTCAGCTCTCGCGCCCACTCCACACCAGCAGCATATGCTCCTGCTCCCCTGCTCCATTCACTTCCAACGCACACAGCACTCTTCCACTGATTTTCCTGGTGTTTCTCACTTTCCTTTTTTACGGCATGTGAATTTTGCATTTTTTATTGCGCAGGAGATGGCTTCAGCCAAGGCAGGAATGCTTTGCCCTTGCCTGCTACCCAAACTCAAGTTTCTTTCTAGGCACATTCCTATTGAATGCTGATCCCTCACTTCCTGAATAAATGCTTTAACTAGTGTGCTTTTAATCAAAGCTGGTCACCGATGCCGTAATGCCATTCACCAGCTGGTGTGTAGCTGTTACACTGCAGTTCACGCTGAGCCCAGCGCTGTCTGTGCATGTCAGGAGTGTTCAGCCAGGACTCCCGCAGAAACGAGGAAGGACTGCTTTGCATCAGATCTTGAGGGTAGTCAAATGCAGATGCAAATGTTGATGTGAGAAGGGAATGTCCTTGTAACTAATGAATGTAGCAGGTTAAAAAGGGGGAGAAGGGATTTCCCTATCCTCTCTTAAAAATTTCTGCTTATTTGTTTCGAAATGAAAGTGATGGAACTTTCGTTGTTCCTGTTCATTCCAACCTGCTAAATTCCTGAAACATCCCAAAGATATCCCTATGAAGAAAGGCGGTAGGGGGAGAGGGGCGAGGGCAGTGACTGAAGGTTCCAATATATTGAATATGTTTTGGAGAATCCCAGGGCGTTCTGAGAACAGGAGGCAAGCAGATAAAACGTATGGGGCATGAAGATGGACTTGTCAAGAGATGAGAGCTCCAAAAGCCCTAGCTGCTTTCCTTTCAGCCTCATCTTAATTGAACTGCTCAGATAACAGCAACCCTGCCTGAAGTAAATGCCGGTTATCCTAACTCTGACCTTCAGTAATCCTCTAGGAATGCGGATAGGGATGCACAACACTTCACTTTTTCCCTGACTATACAAAGGCAGAAATACTCAGATTTGAATACCCAGATGAACAGGACCAGCGTAACTGATGAGCACAAATAGCACCAAGGTCATAGACAAACACCATAAGCAGTGGTCAGTGTGGCAGGTACCTGGCCTCCAGCGGGGATCAGTATGTGGTTTTTGCAGATGGCAACACATTCCTGTAACGCTCCCAGATAATGGTGGGATTTTGTTTGATTATTCACATCCCAAGCTTAGCATGTTTTGCTGGCCCTGACAGGGGATGGCTTATCCTAGGATGGTTTGAAATTTGATTACCTTTAAGTTACCTGTCACTGCTCTGCACGTTATTAATATTCTCGCAATGATCAAACTCATATAAATCCAGCTTTAGCATTTAACTCTGTGACTTTCTCTGCAATATATTCTACAGGTTGACTTCATTCTATGCAGGGAAGCATTATTTTTTTTCCTGTATGTAATGCCCTTTAATTTCATCAAGTCACCACTTGTTCTCTGTCCCTTCATGCAATCTGGCCAGAGGTGGGATGAGAAACTTCTCCTCTATGCCTCCTGCCATCTGGAACAGACTTGTCTGTATTTCTCTGATTCATTGGCTTTCCATCTCATTTTAAATCTCAGATGAAAACTCCTCCCTTCCCCCTTACTTCTGTCTTCCTGCTCTTATTTATCTCTGAAGCTACACTACTGGTTTCTGTAAAGCAGCTGAGAGATGGAGTTTGCATGACAGAAAGAATTCAAAGACTTAATCCTTGAACTTTTACTTACTAAGACATGTGTCTGTACTGGAGACAACAGGCTACCGTTGTAACCAAACCTGCAGGACCAAGTGGATCTGCAGACCAAGTGGACTTTCTTCTGGGATACATGAAGTAAAGAGTAAAGAATTTTTTCAGAGCGTTCCTAATTGTAAATTCTCACATCATCTCCAAAGCACCTGGGCTTCATAGACTGCAGGAATACTGTAACAGAGTATGCTGCCCCAGCAGGGACCAGGGACCTGGGAGCCAGCTGTCCCTGTATAATTAGCAAATCAAGAAGAAAAATGACCAGTGAACAAGCTGTAGGAAGCCACAGAGAGGTTGTAGGAGGGAAATGGTCTTTCATGTCAGATCCTGACACTGGTCAGGTTAGAGGGAAGGAGAGGATGACAATAGTATACAGAGTGGGCAGAAAGGTTAGGATTTTTTGGAGGGAAAGGCAGGACTGAGTTTTGCCTAAGCTTTTTTTAAAACTCTGCCTTTCAAGAAGCTTCAACATGATAGTACTGGGCTGGAGAATTAGACCGACTGGCATATAAAAATTCTGGCAAGTAGTGAAAGGAAAATGCTATGGAAAACTGACCCTAAGGTGTGAACATGGGCTTCCTTTGCACTATGTACTTATAGCTGATCTTGGAGAGGAAGTGCACGGTTGACTAGTGATGATGCAGAATGGTTACTGCCTTGACAAAATGCTGCCTCTTTCCACATCTCACCGTACTGATTCAGGTTTGGATGCAAGCAATAAGAAACAGCACTACACATCATGACATGTCACTCTTTGGCCATGAGACAAGGAGGATAAAATGAATGCTGGGTAAGAGGCATTCTTGTAGCAACAGCAAGAACACTTTATCACCCTTTGTGTTTCAAAGTGTTGAAACTCACAGTTAATCTAAGCCTGGAAGGCCTCCATCCTGGTGTGTCATCCTGTACACTGTGGAACAGCTGCTTGGCCTTACTCCACCAGCTCTTGCCCAATACAGAACACTTTTTATGAATTTCAGAGTGTTGTCAAAGCCTTTCAGCTACAGCCATCATCTGTGACAGAAAGGAAGCAAAAGATTGACTTTGTCAGTAATATTTTGGATATAAGAATATTTAGGATATGTTACATTAAATTCTCAGGTGGTCTTAGGTGATGGACAAGTCAATGCCCTTCAGTAAAAAGACAAACTAGAAGGAAATTCCCGTCTGACATCAGATCTGGCAATTAGTGGAAACCCAGGTATGTGGACAATAACATAATCAAAGCCACCTGGAAGATTTTAATACTTGGAGGAATACCTGTGCATCTGTCTCTACTTCCACTCTTCCTCTATGGCTAATCCTCTGTACTTCAGGGAAAAGGGAAGAAAGGGAAATAAGCACAAGAAGCAAAATGATGTATGAAGTGGAAAAAGATTCTTCCTATCCCTGGCAGGTAATCAGTAGAAGCTTCAGAGCATGGAATAAACTTAATGTAAATATCTAGTGTAAGCAACATCTTCAACACATAGTTGTTGAAGTCTTTTTTTTCAAACCCACTTGGTTATTCAAGGACTCATATCACAAGTTTAAATCGAAGTTGTTTGCCCATCAGTATTCTATTTGAAAGGCTATTCCAGAATGTCATTCTTCCGATGGTTGGAAACCTCCCAATTTCCAGTCCAAATTTATTCATGGCCAATTTATATCCATTTGATCTTGTTACAGCATTATCCTATAGGTTAAATAATTCTTCTCCCTCCCCAATATTTACTCCTCGATGTATCTATAAAGCGTCATTATCTCCCGACTAGTCTCGTTTCGCTAGGCCAAACAAGCCAAGCTCTTTTTATCTTTTTTTGTAAGGTAGATCTTCTGTTACTGAACCCATCTTAGAAACCCTTCTCTGCATCCCTTCTAATTTCAGTTTATCTTTTTTAACAGAGGTGACAGGAACTGTGGCATCTAAAATGAGGCCTTACCAACACTGGATATGGTATTTCCCTGTCTTCACCGACAAAGCTTGACCTGATGCACTCTAGACTCAGACTAGCTTTTCACCTCTGTATCACTGCCAACTCCTAGTCATCTGGCACTGGGGTAGAAGCACAGGTTTTCCACATGGGCAGCATGTTAGTTCTGTGTGACTTGCTTGAATGTCAAAGGATATGTGTATTAGGAAGACGGAAGCTATACTTTCCTCTATGGCAATTTTTTTCTTTTATGCAGAGCAGTTCCCAACATAAATATTCTAGGGAAAATTCGCAGAGTGGAAATTTCCATTCTCCCTTCACATGAATACAACATGCTTTTAAATTGGAGGCCTAACTCCTAAGAGGACCTAGTGAGCAAACACAAAGAGACAAGGCTATTTTGGACCTTGCTTTGCTGAAATGTGGGATTTTCTGACTTGTTTTGTTTTAATTAAAATAACTTTAGAGAAAGATGAAAAACAGAGACTTGCAAGTCTGAAGTCGATGGAAATAAAACAGTCTCAGAAGTCCTAATCTCCAAGGGCCTTGCCTCAACTTGAGGAGAGGCCGAGCTTGCTCTGCATCCCTCTGGATTAGGGCCCGAGGAAAGCAAACAGTCTTTCCTGCCAAGGGCAGTGTCTTTATGGGCTCTTTTGTGCCAAGCACAGAATGCAACTGAAGCTTAAATTACTTTTAAACAAGGAAATATGTAAGAAAAATGTGTGGTCATTTGTTGGGAATAGTAACAGAAATAATGATGTAGGGAAGCAGGTTTCCGTCTGGTTTTGGTTTGTTTTGGTTTTAAGATTGTAAAGCAATCAGGAAAGGATACACTTAAACAGTACAATTCAACACATAATTAAAATGTAGTTATTTCTTGTTTCAATAGGATTTTCTTCTTTTCTTGCTTGGATGTCTATCCAAGCATTTAACACAGTCAATCCGAATACTAAATGTGGTGTTTAAGACACGCTCAAGAACCTCCCAGCACTTCTAATGAACTAAGTGAGCATTCTGCAAGGCCAGAATCCACACTGACTTGTGAAAATAAACTTCTTCACGCTGCTTGTACTGAAGTTTGATGACATAGAATTGGACCCCTTCTTTAGGATAAACGTTTGGAAAAGAGAGAACAGATCTCATTCTTCATGAGGCTGTACACAGGAGAGCAGCTGCTCTAACTGTTGTGACAGTTCAGGGTTTGTCATGGTTTAGGCCAAATTGGACAATGACGAGACAGATGCTGTCCCCCTACCTCTCGCTCGAAGGAGGAGGAAGAGGGATAAAGAGATTCACAAGTTTAGAAGGAACTAAACTACTTGAATGAAATAGTAATAGTAAAATAAAAAGGAAATAATGAAATAGATACAATATATACAAAACCGTATCAAGCTCCCAGGATGACATCACTGGCAGGCACTGGGGAAGTCACAGACTGGACTCAGTGATGAGTGTGAACTGGATTCCAGATCTGGAGTAAGGAACACATGGATTGGGATCAAAGGCAGATGGACAGAGAGGGTCTTCCTCGGGTGTTAGCCATTGAAGAAAGAAAGGCTGATCCTTTGATCCCTCAGCTCTTATACTGAGCATGGGGCAGACGGGATGGAATATCCCCGTTGGTCAACTTTTGGTCACCTGTCCTGTCTGCTCGTTCCCACAGGTGGGACCCCTCTACACTTTTCTGCTTCCGACCCTCCAGTGGTGCAAATAACAAAATTAGCTGACCTTGGTTGTTATAGCAATAAGTATAAGCAAGAGCCTCTCTGTGTACCATTCCCTGGCATTAACTATAAACTTTGGTCTCATTGCTCTAAGAACAAACAGTTTTCTGCACAATGTGCTGATAATTTCAGAGAGTTAGAAGAGGCCTAGCTAAGAAGTAAAATTACTGAACAGAAAGTTCGTTCTGTTGTACATCAAACCAAGACAAACTTTTCTGTTTGAATATTGCACTTGTTGAAAAATGCAGATTTAGGTCAGTCAAATCTGATTGTGAACTGATGTTGATATTAAATTTGTTAGCAACAGACATTTCTGAGTGAAGGCTAAAATTGTTTGCTGTTTCTCAAAGGGGAATATTTCATTAAAACATTTACACTTAAGTTTTGAAATATAAGAACAAACAAAAACAACCTAAAACCAGTCTGGCATTGTATTTGATTGAAAATGAATGATGGGAGGAAATGCAAGAGGGAAATAAGGGAATATTTCATGTTGGCAAACTATTATCCTATGTTTGCCTGTTTGTTCCAGGTCTGAACAAATCAAACCACTTTTTGATATTTTGGTTTGGCTAGTGCCCTTGATCCTGGGAGCTGCCAATAAGTCTCAAAAGAGCTGCAGAGCAGTCTACTCTGGTCATACTTATTTGCCCCCAAAGCTGATGTCTAAGGTTTTGGGGGGAAGCCACAACTTTCTTTTTAATAGACCTTGATGCTTTTTTCTGACGTTAATTGGTTTCATCACCCTTTGAATCCAGTTAAGCCTTTTGTATACAGAAAGCAACCTGGACGAAGTGGTACCTGCATTCAAAAAGCCACCAGACAAATTCATGGAGGAAAAAAACGAAGCTCCATCCTTGCCGGTAGCCCCTCATGCTGCCTCAGTGGACTCAGGGTAACTGGGGACCAGGTCCAGTGTCACTCCCAGTGTTAGTCTGGTGTGGCCTCTCACAAAAGTGTATCACAAAGTGTGATACAAATTAGTACTTGCAACAGTCTCTCAGCTATATAAGGTGTATACAAGAGTAATCTCAGTGCATTTTCAAGACAGGCAATTAAGATTCAGTAAGATTAAATGACTGGCCCGTTGTTACTTAACAATTAATTTGTGAAGTGTAAATGTTTAATTGGAAGCTCTTGTCTTCCTTTCACCTGGCCAGAATGTTTCTATTGCAATGTAGGGAATAAACCAGCAACAAACCTCTGCATCAGAAATCTGCAATCCTTTGCTGATTGCTTGCTTGTCGGGATCTATGGATACTCTGGGACATCGTCCAAGAAGGTCCCAAAGAAATGAATTGTCTCGTAGCCTGTTTCGAAGTACAGGTCAGTCTTTCATGGCTGTCCTAAAGAAAAGACAACTTTAATCATCTAGGACAGGACAGACAGTAAAACCTGGAAAAGGTGGAGGTTTTCAGGCCGTTCCATTGAGGATCTTCCAGGGCAAAACAACATTCTGACTAGAAAAAAAAAAGGCAAAAAAGCAAACCACTTATCCTAAATTCTGAGACCTCCTTTATTAGCTTCTCCTACTCTTTTAACCTCTTTCTTCCTATATAGAATCATAGAATCATAGGGTTGGAAGGGACCTTAGTAGATCATCTAGTCCAACCCCCCTGCCAGAGCAGGGCCACCTTAGAGCAGGTTACACAGGAACGCGTCCAGGCGGGTTTTGAATGTCTCCAGAGACGGAGACTCCACCACCTCCCTGGGCAGCCTGTGCCAGTGCTCTGCCACCCTCAAGGGAAAGAAGTTCCTCCTCATGTTTAGGTGGAACTTCCTGTGCTCAAGTTTGTGCCCATTACCCCTTGTCCTATCACTGGGCACCACTGAAAAGAGCCTGGCCCCATCCTCCTGACACCCACCCTTCAAGTATTTATAAGTGTTAATTAGGTCCCCCCTCAGACGCGCCTTTCAGTTCCAGCCATTTTTTTAAAACTGGAAACCGAATTATAAATGTTAAGTGACTCAATTAGAGAAAATGATGCAACATAGAGTTCAGAAACTCCGGACTCCCCCTCCAACATTTGAATCATCAAATAGCCCCCCTCTGGAATTATTAAATCATCCTATGGGGATGATGCAGACAACTCCATTGGGCTGCTATTGATGTGGTTCTGATGAAACTTGCTTTTTAGCCCATTATGAAACTATCAATTCTTCTGGCCCCAGTGTGCTGTCTTTGCAGGGGAAGCAAACTCAGCCTGTTGTGACACAGGATTCCTCTGCTAAGTTCTTCCAGAGCTGATTGGCAATAGCCCAGAGGTATTATCTAGTAGCGGCTTTTACACCTGGGCCAGTCACATGGGTGAACGTGAATGTATATCTACTTGGCTTATTTGCAGAGCATTTTGTAGTGAATTTGCTTCTTAGAACACATTCTTCATCATACTGGGGAAAGAGCGAGTTAATTTTTAACCTTCCCCCACTGAAAGATTTAGTAAGTCTTTATCTCCTTGATGCAAATTCACAGCACCAGTGTCAGAAAAGATGATCATCAGCACTTATTTCCTGGATGACTTCAGAAATATCAAGACAAACTGCACTTATTTAAGGATACATTTCTCAATGCTCTCAGGCTTTCCTGCTGTCTTAACATCAGCAGCCATTTAACCACTCTATAAGCTTTCAGTATTTTTCCTAACTTGGTGTAAGCAAATATTGATCGTGACTAAGATAGTAATTGAGTTCATTCATGATAATAGATGGTCCATTGGCTGCACCCATTAAGCTTCTTTAAAAGCAAGAAACAACTTTAATTGCCTGGAGAGACATGGGATGATATTGCAGCAGATTGGAACCTATTAATAACAGTAAATTCAAGGTTAACCCTAGCTTGTTTATGCTTGTTAGTATTAAAGCTTCACATGGAATAGAAAGATGACTAAAAGGGGCATTCCAGACAGAATACTAGCCTGATTATGTAGCTTTTATAAAACACCCTCTTTAATCACTAAGCATATCTTCATATAGAGCTGCAGAACTTTCTTGAAAAGAGCCTGTTCTCGATTAAATAGGGTTTTTTCTCCATTACCTGAAAGATCGGGAAATCTGGCATTTGTTTTATGCCCTATCATTTTGTTTGCCATAGGAACAGAGGTCCAGAAAGGATCACTGAATTCCTATGAGGCAGTGCAGAGGAAGGATGCCCACTTTTTTTTTTTTTTCAACTCTCTTACTTGAAAACCAGAAACAATCACAAATATGTCTGTATGTCTCCATGAACGATTTGAGGGGGTTTTGTAAACCAAGACCTTCAAGACACTCACAAAAAGGTGCTTCAGGCTAATAATAGTGGCTGCCAGAAATATCACAGTACCTCTTAAATTTCAGTAAACCTTGGTGTGCAGGCAATGAGTTTCATTTTTGTAAATACCCAAGCAGAAAAAACTTGCCAAGAAGAGAGGATTAGTAATCTAGGGATGAGGGTAAGGTACCTTTTCATATGTTATTCCAGAACCGCATGGTCTTCCTTCAGACTTCAGCATCACCAGTGCTTCAAGGAAGAGAGCTGCTGAACTTCCTTAGCTTTCTCTTGGAGCTCCGTGACCTTGATAGCACAGCTCCTCGTTTATGTATCCCACAGCATATGAGAAACGGTACCAAATTAGGATGGCGGGATTTCATAGACATGTTGCACCAAGAGAAATGGTGAAATAGATCTCTGGTTCCTTCAAGCTATTATCCACACTGGATATTATCTGAAACCGACTGCTTTATTAAAATTGGCAGGCATGTGAAGAGGACTCTTGAGGACAGTTTCCACTGCACTTTGCAATATACAGAATTTTCTTTTTTTCTGGATTTCCAATGACATGAAATACATTTATTATGAGGTCATTCCATTTTTTTTTTTAAATTAAAAAACCCTCCTGTGGTTGGCAGCGCGTCTAAAGCTGACATCAGCAACATCTGGGAGCACAGAGTAACACCTCACAGATGCTGAGCAACAATCTCACTGAAGCTAATGGGAAAGGCATTTGTTCATCGCATACAAAAATTAGGACCCTGGCCAACATTTTCCCATTTAAAGTTAGGCACTGCAATCGCTACTGAGTATCACAAACATGTTCCAAACGTGGCTGCAACAGCCTTACATTTTTCAGATATGAAAGCCCTCTGCAGTTAAGCATTACTATCCTTTTTATCCAACCTGAAAAGTTTAGAGCAAAGGCAAATGGATATTTGACAGATTTGTCACACAGAAAGGCAGTATCCCCACAAAACTCTTCAGGAATTCCAGACACCACCCTCTTCCCCCCCGCAATAGCTGAGGGAGACCTTACAGCCATCCACTCTTGGGCAGCCATTGAACTTGGGAGAAGTCTTTGTTTAGGAAATTAATGAGGAAAAGACACGCCTAAGTGCAGTGGGTTCATCTTCATTAAGCAGTTTGCTGATTTTGCTATCAGCCCTAAATACCAGCTTACAAGCAGAGTGAGAAGTCCATTCCCTACAGTCTCTTGCATATGCACTTACCGTTCATTATTTCATCTCGCAGTGCTTGACTCAGCATTAAATTAGCCTCACAGAGAGAAGGGGAATAGCTGTGACTTTTTTTTGCCTTGAAATGGGAAAAATCATGCTTCTGCGATAACACAACAAACATTAAATAAAATGATTGGATGTATACACCTGCCTGAATTTAAGGTCTTTTTTCACTCCGTTTGCAATAAGATAAGATATGACCTATGATCCTAACATGATAATCTGAAGAGCCTCAGTGAACCTGTTCCATTTCCAGAGAATGAGATTTAAGAGTGTTACTGCCTATAAGGAATTCAGAAATTGCTTCAAAAGCCACTGATGTGCCAAGCCACAAGCCTAGAAAGCAGACCTGAAATATTTTATTCACAGCATTGTTGGGGAGAGTATGCCTGCGTACTAAGGAGGTAGTCTGGCTGATGCTCTGCATGGCTTGGCTTTTATGTGACATGCATTCCAGTGTAGCTTGGCTACAGAGTCTGGTGTTCAAAGAGTAGAAGAGTCCCAGACAGGTGATTCAAAAAAGCCATGTGTCAGTAGGACCCTTGAAAGCCATAAAGCACGATGACCTAAGCAAAATTCAGAAGAATTTCAGGTACGTGAATTTTGGACAGGAAAGGGGAAGGCAGTATGCCCCCCTTAAGAGGGGCTCTAGCTGAGGGAGAAGGGATATAGCTGCACAGGGGAGACAGGTTCTGTGTTTCAGAGGAAAAGCCGTGACCTCAAGAGGATTCCTGAGCACCTCAAAAGCCTGAGAACCTATGACAGCAGTAAGAGAATGGAGGCAGAGAAGCATACACGATATTTTATTATTTCCTTGCATACATAGGTACTTAAAGTAAAAAGTGATTGTGCTTCTAAATCTTTTCATAAGCATTTCTGCATGTTTTAGCCATATGTTTAAGTAAAACCCTGAAGAAGTGAATTGTAAGTCCAGAGCACCTGCAGGGAAAATCCTTTAAGCTATAAAACGATTAGCACCAGCCTTGGTGACTTAGATAAACTGAGCTATGGGCTGCTTTTCGTCTGCAGTGTGTACAAAACTTCATTCATTCTGCCGTCTCTGTGAATAAATGTATTTGGGAGAAGGCAAGAACAACTGTGAGCTGCCTAACGAGTTCCTGGTCAGCAAGAGCTCTTGCCAGCGTGAAAGCAAGCCACACCAACAGCTTTTCAGTGAGGCCTTGCTTCTGGGAAACGTGGTTTTTTTTTGGTCAGTATTGGATCAGGCTTCACACTGGGCACATGACACTATGCTGAAATGTTTTTGACTTCCTGATATAGCTCTTTTGAATTAATGTGGTCAACTGAGTCCCTTGGAGAAACTCCTTCCCAGATACAGAGTTCCTCTGCAAGGTCTTTTGGTATCTGCGAAAAAGGAACGCTGTAGCTAGCTTGACTGCGTTTGAAATTTCAACCATCACTTCAAATGCCATAAAATTGGCCTTTTCCGTCTTGTGAGCACAATTCACTTGAGGGCACTGAAGCAAGGCAAGTTCATATTTGTGCCTGTATATTGCTCATTCAGGTGATCAGGGAAGAAATCACACTTCATTGGTGATGTGTTTGATCCTACGTGGTATGAAAAGCACAACACGGACTGCACAAACATGATGTTACCAGCTTCCTCCCTGCTCTGTTCTTACCCATATGCTTTATAGCCTCTCTTGTGCACACCAGCATCCAAAGAGATGTAAACTCCGGTGCAGATTTAAAAGCAAACCCCTGCAATTATTCAAGGTGAGGCAAGCGGAATTGCAGAAAAGGTAATGTCAAATGTCCCATCACTATTTTACATAGCGCTAAAAGTAAGATGAGACCAGACTTATTTTTAGGAATGAGAATGGCATTTTCTCCTATTATAAACACAGTAATTTCATCTTACTCCATTTTTGTCCCAAAATGTGCTTTATGGGGTGTTTTTTCCCCCCATTTTATAGCCTGACACACTTTCAGCATTGATTTGTTTGTTTTTCTTAATGGGTAAAACTGTTGTACTGATTCACCCTGGTGCTGGGTGATATTAACAATCAGTGGTTCGTGGCTGACACCTGAAAGTGCCGGCATTAAGTGATGGATTAAACTTGTCATTCAAAAGCTCCATCCTGCTTTTATCTGTGGCATGCTCTGTCCTTGATAAAGATTCTCACCAAATAAGAAAAAATGGTTGGAGTATTCAGTGAGAAAAGAGGGAGAGGTGAATCTGGATGAAAGTGAGGAAATATTTCATACAAGTGATGAATCATCTATTTTTATTTTCCCTCTATAATTCCAGGAATGTGTAGAAAACTGTGGCTAGGGGATCCCAATGAAAAAGAAGCAGTTTGGCTGTAATTGAGCACCCAATTTGCAATCAGGCTCTTAATTAGAACACAAACACTGTCAAATAGTAACATTATCACCTATAATTGGTCCAACAGAAAGAAACACTAATTGTGACATTAGCAGCCAGAACGCTTTCAGGCAGGATCTCTGTTAAAATGCAAACACACTAATTGACATGATGAGGAAGATGAAAAACCAAGAATGTAATAAAAGAGGCTATTATGCTTTATCTGGACAAATGGAAGGCTACTTTAGAATCACTCAATAGCCGAAGAAAGGGCAGGTAGCTTAAGAAAGCAGTGAATGAAATAATGAGCATTGTTGATTCACTGTCGTTGTGTCCAGGACCCAGAGTGATTACAGAGTGATGAGGAAAAGCCAGAATCTACTTTCTGCCTCATTAGTGTAAATTCAAAGTGGCTTCATTGTAGTCAGTACAATTGAGATTTACAGGCTTTCGGATATAGCTCCTCAATTACAAGCTCTGGATGAAAGTCTTGCTCTTCCTGGGACTCTGAGCAGCAAGGCAGAGAGCTGGGAAGTCAACCTAAGCCCTTCATAAATCGCACACAAATTGATGAGCAATTGTTCTGCCTAACCCTATCGAGGAAAGATCTACTGAAGTAAAGGTTGGGCTGCCATTGGACTAACACACCTCTCGGGCAGTTTACCTCAGCAGGCTTCGGAAGCAAGACCACACTGCGCGGAGGGGCTATGGCTGCTTCTCCATGAAGCGCGCTTTCTTCCTACACAGTGCCAAACAAAATGTACATCGCTGTATCCCATTGCCAGTTCCCTCTATATTCTTCCTGCAGAGCTGACATGTCGAGATACAGAAAATTGTATCTGGGACTGGTCGCCATCCTCAGGTGTCTCTTTAAAATGTTTGTTGCGTACAGGCACTTTGCTTTGGGGCCTTGCCACTGCACTTCGGACATATCTCCAGAGTACAGATAACCAATGAATTGGATTTGGAGCTCAGTGGGAGAGGGAAAACATAGATGGCATCTCCCTCTGTTCTGTACACCACCAGGGGTGCTTTTACTCAGTAGGCAGCTATTTCTTCACAAAATCTTGCTGAAAGCACTGGTCTTAAGTACTATGTCTTTGCTGGTAGCTTGGCTTAGTTTCTTAACAATATTTCTCTCCTTTCGCTTTGCTGACACGCCAACACTCCTCTCCAAATTACTATCTCCCCGTTAGGCTGCGGGTGAAGCCTTCCCAAGGCAGTGTTGCCTGAGGAGATGACACTGTTTACAATCTCAGCTAAGTACAGGCAGAAACGTTAAAACAAAGCAATTGCCGATGCTTTCTCAGTCTATTAAATACCCATCTTCCACTCACGGTACTCCAGTTTCCGACAGTCATCTGACTGGTTTTGAGGCCCAGTGATATCGCTCAGCTCTGTTACCCTAGTAATGCTTCCTGCAAGGTTCTGGCAAAGGTTTGCTAGAATGTGGAGATGTGAAATTTTTTCCAACATCTGCACAGTTGCAGTTAGAGCCCCAACAGGTAACACAGTTTTCCTGGCACAGATTTTTTAATGTTTGAGGTTTCTGAGTCCTTTATTGGCAGAATGTGCCTTCCAGGGGTGTCACACCCTCAGCTCTCGCACACCGCCGTGCTGCCACAGAAGTCCCCTGTCTGGCATCCTCTCTTTCGCCTTTTTACTGGTGCTGAAATGCAGACCTACCAATGTGACTTTTTTCCTCCACTGTAAAGGTTAGACTGTATTTAATCCCCCCTTCCCTCATCCTTTGAGACTTCCTTGGTTTTCCTGCGCTTTTCAAAATTAATTGCCAGTGACACAGTCAATTCATTAGCTAAATTAAAAACCTGAGAAGCATATTGTCCAGATCTGCTGATCCCATCCTATCATAGAGTTGTGCAAAGTATTTTCTTACCTGGCCTTCATTAGTGGCTGTACTTCTGTTCCGTCCCAAGTGTCCACACCACTCTTCTTGTTAAAGACCAATTAAAAAAGGAGATAAAAAGGCAGCCCAGCAACTCAACCACTGGAGATCCCTCATTGATTTCTTTGCCTCTCTTCATTCCTTAATAGGTCCATTTTCCCTCTTTCGATGTATTAACAGCTGTTCCTATTTCAGTTAAAGCCTATTAATAAAGTCACCTCTTTGTTTCAGTTTTCAGCTCGAACCTTCTTGTGTTTCGTGGGAATGAAACGAGGTAGTACGGTGAGAACAGTACACATCTGCGTATTTTGGTGCACTACTGAATTTCCTTGGGGCTGTTAACTAACAGTCTTTTAGCTGCAATGACAGCCTCAGAACCTTCCTTTTTTCCCCCAAGCGCACGCAGGTTATTTCGTTCAGTGCCATGTGCGCTTTAAGAATGCAGGGCTGCATCACCACACAAATGCAGGCAAAGACCACCTTCCCTTTGGCTTCTCTCTAGGAACCTCAGGGCTTTTTCCATATTGTCCCCAAGGGAACGTCCCCAAAAGAGGTGGTGGATCCACTTGGGTCTGTACAACGTCCACATTGGTGACACTGCCCAGAAACAGATTCCCGTTCTCCCAGGCCAAGCACATCACAAAACCTTCTCCCGCTCAACAGCTTTCTTGGCAAATGTAGCGGAGAAGGCAAAGCCTGAGTCCGAGTGACTGATTCAGCTCCAGGAGACAGCACTCACAAATACAAATGGGGAGCGTGGGAGAAGGCTACAGTGTGCCACCACACATTTTTTATCTCATTCTGAGGAGAGAACAAGGTTTCTGGTTATGCCAGCCTGACTCTATCATTGGGGAGAACTTTGACTTCCAGTAAACACATCTGTATAATTTCCAAGATAAAGAGTGAGTCTGAAAAGACACGGTCTATCTTAGCAAGATGCTGGGCATAAAGGAATCAATTAAATTGTTCTGCTCCTAGTACCTGAGTTGAAAATCTGAACTGTGTCCTGGGTCTACGCAGTTACAGTCAACAGGAGTCTTCCCAATCCCTGAAATGAGCCCAGCATTAGGCTCAAATTGATTGACTCTCAGAGGAAAATACTGGGAACTGTGAACTGTAGAAGTCCCACAGCAGCGACTTCACATGATGGAAACGTGATCTGCACAAGCAGGAAAACATCCTGCAATAAACTGTTTATAGAGATTTTTAGAACATTTCCTGTGCCCAGCATACCATTTTCTGCAATAATTGTCGTTCTTCTCTCCGACATAGTCCAAAATAACATGGTGAAGAGGGCAAGGTTGAGGACATAGCTCTCAACCCAGGAATGCATACGTGAATGTGACTATCCACTAGAGTAAAAGAAGAGGCTGAATGAAAAGACCGGTGGCCCATGATTAATTCAATCCACTTAACGTTTTTTTTTTTTCCAGTAAGGAATCTGAGCTCAAAAGAAGGATACAGATCAATCCGAAATACTTGTGGGTTGGATTTTATGTTATGGAACACGTATGGAAAACTCAAAAGTGAAGGATTAGGGTTCACATATTGGGCAAGTGAATCTGACGGACTGTGAAATCAGAAGAGCCGAGGGGAAAACGAGTGTAGGCCCAAAGCCCTGTTGGGGAAACACCACCATCTTGGGTAGGTTTTGAATTAACACACCTTTATGAGACTGAACACGGCACAAAAGTGGCTTTTTTTGGATACGAAGTAAATTATTCAATCCCTCGGCGATGGCCCTGAAGTTCCTTCCTCAGTTCTTCTGTACAGAAAAGATCTTGGTTCCCTTTTCGAGCGTCGCGCCTGCAATCGCGCTCTTCGGCACTACAATTATGGAGGCATCACACTGTGGTTCTGCTCCACAATATCTGTGTATTACCATTAATTTGATAGAAGCAGAAGAATAACCGTGTGACAGAATAATTGCGCTCTAATGATTATATAGTTAAAGTACCTGGATTATAAAAATATACATGCATTAAGCAGCAAACTAAAGAGATAATAATAAGTCATTAATTCATATAGGCAACTTCCAGAAATATGAATGAGTTATGATTAGCTATCCTAAGGCATAGCACTAATGTAATTACAGTAATTATATTGTATTTATTAAAGGTAAAAAGGGGGAAATTGTTGCATGAACCTTTCTTAAGGCTGTTGTTTTCATTCTGAAATGGAAGAATTTTGTTCAGGTTTTTAGAAGGTCTTATTATGGGCTAAGATTTCTCCTCCCCTCATTCT